>KK502408.1:1987644-2011430 GCA_000688735.1 Glossina austeni
AAAAAAAAAAAAAAAAAAAAAAAAAAAAACAAATAAAAAAAGCGAAAAAGAAAAAGAAATTCGTAATAAAACTACTAAAGCATAGAATCGTTACAAGCAAACAGACGACAATCGCTGTAAATGGCAGAAATATAAGGAAAAAAATGTTAATATTAGTACTAACAATAACAATAGTAACAGTGAATAAAAAAAAGAAAAAAGAAGCAAAACTAAAAATATGTTATAAAATTTCGAAAATTTTTATTCGAAATTTTTCGACTTTTTTTGATTCACAATAAGACTTTAGCGAAACCAGTTTTTATTCTTGCCAAACCACCCCCAACTTCTCCCTTATACACCGATAACTAAGTTGAGCTTAATTTTTTTGCTATACATTTAAATATACAAAAGGATTTATTTCATTTTTACTATTTGAGGCTTTTTAGCAAATTTGTAAATATATTTATATATATATATATATATATATATATATATATATGTATATATATGTATATATATCTATGAATACATGTATAATCAATTTATTCTTAATTTTTATAACAAAAACGCTGTCTACAACAAAAGGTTTCATAAGAAAACTATGCTAAGCTATGTAAACATTACGATAAACATATATTTTTCTTGTTTATTTTCCTCTTTCTATATATGTACATACATATGCATAAATAATTTTCAGAATTTTTATTTTCTTTTTTTTTCATAAATTCTTAGCAGGCATTTAGAGAGCTTTTTCATTTCATTAAATTAATTTTCGCATCCATATAATGGTATCAAGGCCGTAAAAGTATGATCAGAAAATTAATTTAAAAAAAAAAAAATTTTTTTTTCGACTACTGGTTTAGAAATGCGTAGTGCATTTTCGTGAATATAATTTATAACAAACACAAACACGAATGATGGACATCAGAAATTGTATAAAGTATGTATCGTCTCAAAATCTTCCTAGGAATTATTAAAAATAAAACATTTATTAGTTAATCATTGAGCTTTTTTTGTTTCATTTTGATGAAAAAATCACGATAACCGCTTAATTGACTCGTCTATAATGCTTTTTTATATCGTTAAAGTACTGCATGAATGAATGAATTCGTTGTCAAATGTGACGAAATTCTATTTAAAAATTAAAAATTGAAACTTATCTGTCATATGGTTAATTAAAAATAAAGAACTTATTGCAGATAGAGAATACTTTGTCACAATTTTTCACAAGTTCAAGCTGAGAAAATTGTTCGATTCGTTTCCATAGCATGATCCCATCAAATAAAAATCTTCACAAATAAATCTACATTTTTCGCTTGTCTTCTTCAATTGTTACATAAAATGAGGAAGAAAACAAGTGAAAACGCTATAGTTGGACGCGGTCGACATCACTTCGTTTATTACAACTTTTCAGAATAAAGCTTTAGAGGTAGAATGTTCAAAGAAGTGCTCGGATCCGAACTAGTTTCAATAGCGTACGTTCGTTAGGCCGAAAGACGTCAGTGTAACAATTTTCATAGCAATCTATCAAAAAATGCGATCTGTAAGTCGAACACAAGACGGACGGACGGACGGACGGACGGACAGATGGACAAACTTAGATCGATGCAAAAAATTATTCTCAATCGAGCGGTATAATAAAAGGAGCCTTAAGTTATTCTGGGTGTTCTGATACATACATACAAACTTAATATAGGCTTCTAGCACAAGTGGTGCTAGCTGGTGGTATAGCTGGAGACAATGTTGAATATTAACCAGGTCAGAGTAACCTATTCAAATTGCCAAAGGTTTTCGTGATTTAAGATTGTTGTGTCGAATAGTCGACGAGAACCATTTTTGTATAGTTCCATAGTTGACTTTACGAAGTGTTTCTACAATGTTTTACATCAATGTCTCTCTCTCTCCTTGTCTGTCTCTCTCCAGTTGCTTTTCTTAATAGAGGCAGCTGTGAAGACATAGAGTGCAAATTTTTAAAATTGATCTCCGACCATCAGTAGAGAAAGTTTATGTCAACAGTTTATAGGCAACAAATAAATAAACAGATGAACGTACACGTTTAAATGCATGCAAAATCAAGCATATCTAGAGAGCATGTATTATGGGCTTTATGAATGCGAAAGTATAAATTTAGGGCAATAAATCCCTTTCGGGGAAACCTATCAAGTCTGACTCTCAAGCGAAAACTCGAATTCTTATAAGATTTGTATTGCATGCTTTTACAATTCGCTGATGTTGTCAGCTTAATCTTCCTCTTCTTACTGTTCTCTAAACATGAATTAATATTTGCTAGATCTTTTCGATAACTGTTACGTATAAAATGATAGCATAATCTTAGGAGTTGGTTTCTCTTATAGATAAAACAAAAAAGCTTGCAATCATTTTTAGTTCAACTCAATTTTGTTGCTATTTCCTGGTAATGAATTATACTCGATTTTTATGCTATTCTACTTATACTTATACATATGCATATATACATATATACGTATATATATATATATATGCAAATATTTATATCATCCCTCTACTTTTTCTCATATATTTCTAACTAGTAAAAGATTTTAAGCCATTCTCTTCATGTTCGTCACTCCGTCCATGATCTGTTCTTGAAGTTTTGACAATCTCTGATTTCTCTCTGATTTCGTTTGGCTTACAAAGGATGCCTAAAATTGCCAAAAAAAAAACCAAAAAAGCCTCTATCTTATTATCAATAACTTGAAGCCGATATCGGATAGCATTCCAAACATTTTGCACAAATATTTAATCGATTTACTTAAAGATTTGAAATACAAATTTTCTCAATTGCAAGAATCTATGGTTCGCTCCAAGGCCATTCGTAAATATCTCTACAATATATATATAGCTTTTCCTAAATTTCATTTCATGTTTTTTAAATAAATTTTTTTACCACTACTGTTGCACATTATATGTAACAACATTTATAAATCCTTTGTTTCATTTTTGTATTCTCTATACTTACTTAGGCGTAAAACAATCCATCAGAAACTCTTTAACTATAAATATTGTTGACTTTTAATTAGTCAAATGCTTGCTATATATGTGATGTTGCTTGAATAATAATTTTTTCTTTTAATATATGTTTTATATATGTGTAACAAAAAGTGGATACATTAGCTCTTGCTTACGATACATTTTACTTGGCCATGGATAGGTTATGTTAAGCGTGTGTTTTTCTATCTCAAGTTTAGGATATACCGCAATATTTTTCACAGCGAGTATAGTAAATATGCCAAGATGAGTTTCCAGATGAATATTGAAATCAGTTTTGATATGATCCGCCTATTTATTAATTACTTTTTTTCTAATTTTTATTTTTTTATTTTTCTTCTAATAATAATATGTTTCTATTCTATAAAATGTTTTGCTTAACAGATGATTACATTACTCCGCGGAGATTTTATTGAGAATGAGGCGTACGTATGTAATGCCTTGATTATATTTTATATATGTATATAGTTATAACATATCTATATATCTGACGATGCAGTTGCTCGCAACCAATGCGGATATATATGTATAATTGCAATTGTTAAATCGAATGCTGACGCTTCCATAGCATGTTACGTTAACAGAGGTGCATTTGTAAAACGATAAAATTACCTAAACAAGCAATTGTTAAGAAAACCAAGGATTCATTCTACGAAGAATACGATTTCTTTTGTCTGTCATATTTTCTTACGGGTTTCGTTTGTATTTCTATATATATATATATATATATATATGTATTAAAGTTTAAAGTTTAAAGTATATATATATATATATATATATATATGTATTAATTTCATGATATATAAATATATTCTTTTTTTTTAAATTTTATTTGATATTTTCTTATAAGCAATACAAACTATTACAGAAAATTGGAAACAAAACCTAAATATTCATAATTACTCTAAGACTCCTGTAAATTCCTAAATATGTATATACTGTAAATTATTTTTTAAATAAGCAAAAATCATATATAATATATATACATATATATATATATATATATATATATGTATATATATATATAGCATTTCTGGCAAAAATAAATAAACTGCAGCTAAACAGAGAAAAAGAAAATATTCACAAGAAAGCCTTACAAAGAAAAATATTAATAAATGAACAAAAAAAAAACAAAGGAAAAGAAAAGAGAAGAGGAGAAAAAATATATAGAAAATAAATCGAAATCTTGGAAAAATTTATTTAAAAAAATTCATAAAAATATGTGCAATTAAAACAAATTATTATTAAAAGCCGCAAAAACAGCCTACCAAAGAATTTAGGAATTGTTAACAGAAAAAAACAACAAAAATCTGCTTTCCTTGGAAAAAAACAACAATCGGGTATATATATATAAAAATACATATACAAGTGTATGTATATAAATACATATATATATGTATATATATATATATATATATATATATATATATATATATACAAAATATATATATATATGTATATATATATATACAAAATATATATATATATGTATATATATATATATACACATATTAAAGCAACAATTTATGTCTAAAAATTTGCTTGAAAAGCTAAAGCAAAATTAAAAAAAAATATATATTGATCAAACAAATCAGCTTTTATACGCAATTTTAACTTTTAAACTAAAAAAAAAAAAAACAAGGATAAACAATAATTCAACTAAACACCAATTACGAAAAATTATCAAAAAAATAAATAAATAAATAAATAATAGCAAAAAATTTAGAAAAAGAAAAAAAAAACTAAAAGAATTCAAAATCTAAACCCGTCATATAAACTGAGGAACCAATCAATATTTTATCAAGATTTTTATTTAACCACATTTTTATTTACATAAATTCGTATCTTATTTAAAATAATTTTCGCAACATTTCATTCTTTTCTTAAATATACTTTAGTAAAAAATAAAATAAAATTTTAAGGCAATTTTCCAAAAATAAAACAAAAAAAAAAAAAAATTCATGCAAATGCTGTATCATATTAATTACCATAGTAAAGTTATAATAATATTAAATAATAATTACAAAAAATTAATACAGAAATAAAATAAAAAATAAAATAAAATAAAATAAAAAAACAAACTCTGACAACTGAAGACAAATATATTAATAATGATATGTTTTCTAAATATAAATAATTTTAAAAGTTATATTTATTAATGACTTTTTCTTAAGGCTCAGTAAGTATTTCTATTCATATATTTTTCTATTCTCTAGACTGATACGGTCCCTAAGCAAAGATGAATGTAGTTTTATCACTCGTTCTGGGGAAAACCCTATTTCACAAATATATTTTTATATATCTTTATTTAATTTTATTTTACTGTCAGTCTTGAAAAAAAAAAAAAAAAAATAGAAAAATCTCATGCTTCCCTGGTATTAGAATACTTTGTAACATTTCTTCAAGTCTTTTGAAAATTTTTAATTTTTCTTTTCAGCATATAGTTTCAGTCTTAACACATAATTTGACAAACACTTTGATAGATAGAAAAATCGTCGATTATGTTGTCGTTGTTACGTTAGTTCTTCGTTTTTTTTTTTTTTTTTTTTGTTAAACCCCCTAACATTTCTTTATATTATTTAATCAATTCAACCAACATTGAGTTTTGCGATATTTTAACAATTTAGAGTTGGCAGTGCTGGCAAAACATAAAAATGCAATAACAAAATTTAACAGATCTTACGTTTAAAATGTAAACAAATAGCACGTGCAGATAAATTGCAAAATGCAAGCAACTAAAGCAATTATCTAAGAAAAGAAATTATCTGACAGTGCTGCCGTTACGCGATAATCTTTTAAGAAATATTTGATAATGTAATCGGGATATTTTAGGTGTTCTTTCGCATTTTCGCAGTTTGTTTCGCTTTCACAAAAAGCTCGAGATGGATACTGCATGGAATAGATGATAATCTTTTTTTTTTTGTTGTTTTTTTCAAGGCTTAGACACTGATCATCACCATTCACCGGCAAACATTGCAGAGCAAATATTGTTTTCACGCTTATTAATGACAATTTGTAAATTATGTATGTGGAGGGATGTACTGAAGGGATTTAAAGAATAATTTTTTTAAGTTTGCAAACAAAAGAAAAAAAAAAAAAAATGTGAAAGCAAAAATAAATTTTAGTAAAAATAAGCAAAAGCAATATTCATATGTAAAGTAGTTAGTAGTTGCAAGTCAGTATATTTTAGAGAAAATAAATCTAAATAAAGAGGAGTTTTCTTCTCTTAGTTCCTTTAAAACTAAAGACTTTGTTTGCTCAGTATGTAAAGAGATTGATGATATCTTAAAATTTCAAATCGCTACATCTTAAGAAATTAAAATCAAAGACAAAAAGAGAGTAAAATGTGGAGAGAGAGCCTCTTTAAGTGTGCATATCTTTCGAATATTTTAAGGTGCAAGAGCGTATTGTGAAGTGAAAATGAATGAAATATTTTATGATGCAAAAGCAAAGACAAACAAAAACCAAAAACAAAACTATGCAAAAACAATAAAAACACAATGAAAAACCAGAAACGCATGAAAGATACATGTGTGCATGTGTACAAGCATATGCACATATAATATATGTAAGCGCAACAACAACTTCCGAAGAAAAGAAAATTGAGAAATTGAGAACAAGCAAAACATATTCTACATGATATACATGACCAAGCGTTGATTCAGTCATTCCTTGGAAGAAGTTCGTTTTCTTTTCTTTTTTTTTTTTCAATTTTTATTATAAATAAATCCCAAAAGAAATTAAATGGAAGAGAACGTGTTCGTAATGTTGCTTAAGAGAATGCGAATAAAAATTTCAATTTAAATGGAAATTATTATCGAAAAACATAAAAGAAAATGATTTGATGTTATGTTTATGCTTAAGCGTATGTGTGTTTTATGTTGTGTTATATATGTTGTTTTATACGAGAGCCGAGAGAGTCCGGCAATCGTAAAGAGTATGCAAAGAAATCGGCGAGAGTAAAATAAAATTACAATAACAATGCAAGCAATTCCCTAGTGGTGCTGCCAAAGTGATCAAAGAAATTTCTCTCAGGGCAAACAAAATTTTACAATAACAACAATCGAAGAACGATGCCAAGCAAAGAGCATTCAAAATAATCTCCTCTCAATCATTATTTTCATTTAAAAGCGGAAAGGTGTGTGATTCATGACCGACCGGGTATACATATATTGTTCGTAAATTTCAAAGTGGATGGATGGGTAATAATAAATCGGATACGGTTAAGTTTAATACATAAATAAAAACAAAAGAAGAACTCTGTCTGACAAAAAAATGAAGAATTCATTTGCGCCATCGGCTAACGGAAGTGATAAGGAATTCTTCTTATTTATATAAAATATCTTAGATTAATGCAAATAAATAAATAAATTAAAGTAAAAAAAAAATAAATAAATAAATAATTTATTATAAATAATCAAGAATTCAAAAATTCGCAAACAAAAAAACAAAGTAATGAAAATTTACTAAAAATCGTATAATCTCTGCTCAGCTAAACGCAAGCAAACAAACAAACACACAAACAAGCAAGCAAGCAAGTGCGTGCAGAATTTAGAGATTGTCTTGATTTTCTTGCATATATGCACATATGTATGAAAGTTTTACGCAGCGTTTATGCGTAAGTGTTTCTGTCACTTTCTTGTTGTTGTCTTCTGCGAGATTTGCTTTTTATTTTTAGTTTTCGTGACAGTACACAACACAATTCTCTAATGCAAATCTATATAGAAAATGAAAAGATGAAGAAGAAGAAGAAAGAAAAAAAAAATAAATTAAATATTAAGAGAAATAATTATTTATACATAAATAGTTTGAAAAATTGAAAAAAGAAAATTAATATTAGATAGCGTGAAATGTATTGAGCCTAACAGAAGAGATAGCATTAATTAGTAAAAAAATTAATTTAATTGTTGATATCCTGAAGGTTCAGTGTTTGTTAAACTACGTAACAAAAGATCAGAGCAGTTTAACTAGGCAACCGGCAACCTTAGCTAAACAACGAGCATTGCTAGCTTGTGGAGTGCGATACACGGTCATCTTAATTTCCATAGTTCCCTTTACGAACCTTGTTTTTAATAAATAAGCTCTACCCCCTACCCCCACCACGCCGCAAGACCATGCAAACCTAAGGAACGTTCCACGAAATGCATATAAATGGTCAAGAACCGGCATAGGATTTTTACAGAATTTCTTGTTTCGAACATAAAATTTTATACGCCATCGTTGATCATTATTAATTGGTTTAAATTTAGAAACCATGTTTACCGACACAAACAGTTATATATGTGGATGCTTTTCCGCGAACTCGTAACTTACTTAAACGAAAATGAAAAAAGTAAAAAAAAAAAAACAAAACAAAAATTTCTTTTCCTAAAATTCATCTCAAAACGATTTATATTTTTAGTCTATGCAAAAAACCCCACTAACTAGACGTTCTCGACAGTGGTATCGTGATAAAAATTTTAGTGAAAAATAGTGATTACATCAACAGGGTTCAATAAGGAAGAAATCGTACACAGACGTAAACAGTGATATTGCAAAACTTTTACAAAGATCGTTATATATCCCGTGAGTCCGTCCGTAGAAACGTTTTTTTGATATCCTAGGACATGAAAGATTCTTTTGTCAAAGATAAAAATTTATTTGTTTATGGGCAAAAGTTTTTCCCTAAAGCTGAACTCAGTATAGTATCACTCGCTTTGCCTAACGAACTAAAGCAGTTACCGATGTTCCGCAAATTTTTCCTGGCCGAGCTTGAGTATAAGTCGATCGTTTCAAATAAATCTGTTATGATGGAGATCGTGTAATACTTAAGGATGATGTATAAAATTTATTCGCATATATATTCCCGGTACTTTCCAGACATAATACATTTTTAAAATAGGCTATCCATCAAGTGAAATCATTGCCTCTATACCGTATTATGTGCGAAATTACCGCAGATTTTTTTTTTTCTTTTTTTCGCTCACACATCTGTCAAACATATGACGCAATGAGGTAAGAGCCTGAAATGTGTGCTGACATTTGAAGAAAGCTTCCGCAGAAATCTCTGTGACCCATAGAAATCTCTTTTATGTGTTTTATGTGTAGAAAGAAAACATCTTCGCCGAAAAGATCAATAAATGTCGAAAAACAGAAATCCTTAATTACTTCGTATTTAACTCGCGAAATTTCCTTAAAAAAATTTATTTATTAATTATATTTATCTTCAAGACGATCTTTGTTTTGTTAGGCGAGTCATATTTGTAGCGTCGATCAGTAACGACGAAGGCTGCAAAAACGGAGTTTAACTTCCGCTTTTGTTTCGTTTACGAAAAGATGAGATGTGGCAACCAAGCTTGATTTTTGTCTGGAAAGTTTCCCTTTGAGATGATCGCGGAGATTTTTCCAGGAATTAAAAACTTTAGAGGAATACCACTGTACATTATTTTTCAGAATTTCCTTTCGTTTAATGCGTTTTTTTGGAAGCTTTCAAAATATGCGAATAAAAATTCATTAACGGGAAAAAAATATTTACCTTGAAGTCTTAAGTTCGTCTCCAAATGCTTCGAAAAAACATAAATCCTTACTTAAAAGTTAGATCCTAATGTCCTTGCTGTTGATTTCTAACTAACTAAACGAGCTCTTTATGTGTGTATTTAAAAGCACTTCCCTTAAAGTAGTTTCATTGAAACGGGATCTTTCAAAATGGTCCACGGAAGAGCTACTATCCGTATTCTGTTTTATATCCATCATCGAACGATGAGCTGTATATTCAAGAAGGAACCTTCAGAGACTTCAGAAAGTATATTCTGGTATTCTTGGTCAGCATTAAGTTTTGAATCGATTTAAGCATGTCCGGTTGTCCGTCTGTTGTAAACATTCTCCTGGCCACAAAAATCAAGCTATCGACTTGAAATTTGGCTGAAACATTGCAAGTTCTTGCACGCAGGTTGGTATTGAAAATTGGCCAAATCGGTCGTGCCCTTCGACAGCACCGTAACGTAAACTGAGAAGACCTCTCTGTTCTTCAAAAGCAATGCAAAATTGGTTTGTTGCTCATTACTCATAAACTATAGGAAATTAATTTAAAAAATGGAAAAAATTGACCACGCCTACCCATCATTTCTATTTGCAATACCTTTGTGACGCGCAGAAATAAGCTGCATGTATAAGTCGTTGGCCAATTTCAAATTCGGAATGCACCTAAGCATATTCATCTGTCCGTCTGTCTAACTGTGTAATATGTGTGGTAAAGGTTCGCCGGTTAACGAGAATGAAGATATCGTTCACAAATTTGCAAACGAATTGGGAAGTGACCTCAAAGGCCACGTCTATAAGGACGCAAATTGTGAAAATCTTTGCTTTTCGTGTTTTTGGTTGTTACTCATAAAACGTACAACATACACATCTTCTAAATTTCCACTTTTATTCTGAAAGGAGAAAAGAGTCAGCCACGTCCACCTAATACTACAGAATATGAAAATTTGCTTCTTTTTCCTTCATCACAGTGATGAAAAATGCTCTCATATTATTATTATTATTTTTTTTTTTTTTCAGATAAATGGGAAAAAAAATAAATGGATATCTGAAATTGAATTCGTTTCCTAATACATCGGTCAATAAGTCTCAGGACTAAGTACGAAAAAACGTTTTCCTCTTTGCAAAGCTCGACTTTATTTATTTATTGTCTATGGATTTTGTAAATAAATGTCCGAGGTATGGATTTAAAGGTTGCGGGTAAACTTAGATTAAACGCTCGCTTGTGTTGAAAAGTTTGTCGCACTTCTTGCCTATTCGCCTACTCGGTCAAAGGTTTCTCTAAAATTTCATGGCTTTTTTTATAGAACGATTTGTCAAGAAACTGAAAACATTCTTCAGTTTCCGCAATGATTTCATCATTTGGTTCATTTCATCTTCTCCTTCGAGTACTTTTTCAAGACTTGCAAGCAGCAAGACTTACATTCGACGAATACGGTGAACGGAACAGCAATTGAAAATTCCAACGGCCAGCGGCTTCTAACATGAAGCATTTCTTCTTCACCAACAACAAAGCCACTTCTTTCTTCCACTACCAAATCCTCCCAACTTTCTTTTCACTTCCAAACTGCCTTTCGATATCCGTAGGATTCCCGCATTCGGTTTCAATATCGCTGTTCGATTATCGAAAATAATTTTCAGGATTTTTCCAACATTTTTTTGATGTAACCATCTTTTCGAATATTGACTCCATTTAGCCCCGACGGTGTCCATACGGCCGTATTTTAAATAACAAACATTTGATAAATTGATGTTTTCAGTGGGGAACTAATGTCATAGGACTTTTTAAATCAATGTTCACTTTGAACGATATTTGTTTGATTATCAAAAAGCATGAAATTCGAATTTTTCCACATTTTTGAAAAAAGCAAAAGTAAAGTCACTTAATCCGCTCTCACCGAGATGACATAAAACTTTAGGAAGGAAGGAAGGAACGATTTTCTAAAAATATCATCGATTTTTTGTTAAAAAAAAAAACAAAAAAAACTTTTCGTTTATAAGTCCCGGGACTTATTTAATGATGCATTATTCTCTTTCAAATCACACACACACACACACACATCTTCCACAAGCGATTTAAAAAAGTAATCTGTGTTTTTTTCATAATAAATCTAAAAAAAAATCATAAATATTTATATAACATATCGATATTATTTACATTGAACTTCACTGCTCAACTTATGAAACGCAGACAGAATTAATTATCGTATTGCATGTTAATTGCTTTCGTTACTGCATTAGTTTTCATGGTCTTGCATTTATTACAGCATAAGTGTATTGATGGTTAAAGAATGTATTTCTTTTTCCCCTCTCTCTACCCTCTCTCACTCACTCGCATTATTCCTTTCCGTTCATGCATTCATTCATTAACGTAACGCTAATAGACTCAATGAGTTCGACTTAATTCACTGAATTAAGTTTTGATTTAATAATAATAATAATAATGTGACGTCACTGGAAATTAATATAAAATATAAAGTGATTAATGAATATATATATATATATATATATATATATATATATATATGTGTGTGTTTATACGGAAATTTTTCTGTAAAAAGGGGCTGCAAAATTCCTTCTCCACCCCTTACACTTTCTCTTTTCTTTTTTAATTCATGAAAAGTCGTATAGAACTTAATCATTGGCACCTTATAGTCTTTGAGTGGTAGTATGAAAATTATGTTTTTGTGTAAAGAAAAGTATGTAATAGGATGTAATTTTAAAGTAATCGAAGAATTAAATAACGAAGAGAAGTGTGCTCGTTTTGTGGCAAATCTGTTGTGTGTACCCCCGGCCAACTGATAAAATTTTCAAAGCATTCGGTTAATTGCAGAGATTTAATATATTCCCTTAATACCTGTAAATGAGGTTCTAATCGAAAAGCTAAAGTTCGGGAAGGGAAGTTCGTTTAAACTTCTTTCTCGTATAATAATTCGGAAATCATCTTCCTAATCAAGTAGCTAGAAGTTCTTCTACAGCTTGCCATTAGAAGGTGATTAGGAATTTTCGAATCGAAAGCGCATTTCACTTCACCATCGTCGAAGGATATTTGATTTGTCTATCTTCACATCCGATGTATTCTTAATCGTGATAGCATTTTAAGACTACTTAGCAAAGTGCTTTTTTGCGCCCATCCGTCCGTCCGTCCGTCCGTCGTTGAAGAGTACTCATATTCACTGCAATTGAAATAGAAAGTTGGAAAACGTTGAATACATTAGTAGTATATAGCCGCAACCGATTTTTGAAAATGAACCATTCGGCGTAGCCGTAGCCGTAGCCGTTCGATGATAACAAGTATAATCGACAAAATATTAGAGATTCTTAGAAATCTGTAGGAGAGATATTGAATCAAATATTTGTTAAAAATATTTGCCAGAAGTGACTGCAACTTCGGAGCCGTAATAGGCCTGACCAATGAACAAACCCCCCCTCCCCCCAATTCCATTTTTTTTTTTTTATTTTACTTACAAAGTTTCATATGGTTGTGCATTAGCAGGCATTAGTTAAAAAAATAGTATAAATGATTTGGGTAGCCATTCGAGTCGAGATCGAGTAAATGACACGCCTCCAAATAGCAAAAGAAGTTTTAAGAGTTTGCGGATAGCGCTAAGAGACGCAGATAGTTCAGGATGGATTTTAAAAATTTATTAATTTAAAAAGTTTGTGCATTCTTTGTATTTTGATTAAAAATAAAGAAAAATTCTATAAAAAATATTATGAAAGCAGAAAGAACAAAATAATAGAATAAGAAAATGAGATGAATACCATCATCACCAGTGCTGCCATCTATGTTAAATATGTTTGAAATATATGCAACATAAGGAGCTTAACACGATTTTGTTGCATTAGACATCAGCAAAACAGCGAAAACAACAACAATTGTTCTTTAAACAGTTGTCTCAATTCGCTGAAGGCAAACTGAAAAAGAAAAACAAAAAAACAAAAAAGAAGAAAAAACATAAACATAAACAAAGAAACAACGGTAAGTTTTTCTCAAAAAAAAAGAAAAAAAAAAAAATAAATAAATAAAAAACATGTACATATGTAACAGGTCTCTGGCAATAATCATTGCAGTCATCATCATCATCGTCATTATTATCGTCAACGAACGTCATGATCGCTGCGATGCATACTTAGCACTGGTTTACTCAAATAACCATTTTTGGTCATTTCAAAAATGTTGTCCGCAAAGTCCTAGTTTTTCTTATTTATTTTATTTTTATTTTTTGTTTTATTTTTTATTTTTGTTTCATGTTTTAATGCAATTCTATGGTGATGCTTGGCTTCTACAATATTGTACCAACTGAGTTCATTTTGCTTGCGTTTGCCGTTGACAGAGTTGTTAAGATGTCACTCTGAACACCACACACAGATTCACATGAAAGCACACACGTACCTATGTACAAATGTACAGAAAGTTAAAATTGCCTTAATTGTCAACTAGTCGCCGTTGTCGTTATTGATGTTGGTGTTATTGTTATTATTATTGTTGATGTTGTTGTTGTTGTTGTTGTCGAAAAATTTAAGTTTAGCTACAATGGCTCAATGATCAGCCAAGCCAACTAAGCAGGCAAGCAGGCAATCAGGCAACTACGCCTGCTGCCTGCTGTCTGCCTATTTGCTACGCTTTATTTTCAAATGTGATTGTAAAGTGAAGGGCAGGCACTTGAAGTCTTCAATTCATATAAATTAACTAAATTTAAGAAAAATTTTTCCAATTTTTCTCATTTCTTTTCTTTTTTGAATTGAAAGAAAAAGCAGTTGAGTGAAATAATTGAACCTTTTTATCCACAATCTAAAAATTACGTATAGGATTAGATGAAAGCACAATTTTTTTTTTTTTTGTTAAAAACATTTTATGTAACGTAACGTAACGTAACGTAACGTAAGGTAACGTAACGTAACAATAATTATTGTAATTGAAATGAATGCAAATAATTGCAATAATTTTCCAGTCAAAGTAGGTGAAGTTTATCATGCAAAGTCAATTCCAACTGTTACGAAAGCCACACGCAGCCTAAATTATAATATGAAATGCACTATAAACGTTTAAGATATAATCGGAAGAATATATAGTTTTATGATGGAAAAAACATTTAAAAGCAACCATTACAACATATGCGAAACTTATTTAACAATGATTTGTGTATGTTTTTTTGCTTCTAAGACGAAAAACAAAAGTAGGCAAATGGAGCATAAAAACCTTGAGATTTTTTTTTACATAACACAAAACTGAATAGAGTTTTACTCGCATTGAGTCGACTCTTGTATGCCTATCATCTCAAAAGAATTCTTTTCGATAGCTTGATTTGTTGAATAAGCGGGTGGATCCTGGTAACTACTTGAACAACATTTTAGATCGATGTGTGCCTTAAGCTTTTTTTGCTGTTTCACGTTCGTCACGAAATTGAAATTCATTCAAAATTATTTTTTTTGAGAACATAGTTCACGCAAAATCACTTCCCAATGTAATCCGTTGCAAAGTTGACCGACGGACCATCCATGTACATCGTATAGCTTCTCTGATGCATATTTCTTCTTCTTCTTCTTCTTCTTGTTAATATTCAACGGCCTACAATGGTAAATGCAATTAGATCAGCCAACGCAATATCATAGCCCCGATAATAGGCCCGATGTCAAGAGTTGTGCGTCCAATAAAACTCAATTTGTTGTCTAATCAATGAGTTCGTCGTAATCAATTTTACTCAATAGTTTTGTGAAATTTTTTGAAAAATTTTCATTCAAAAAAATTGAAATTCTTATCGCCTTCGGGTTATATTAGACGGTTTTCGGTATCTTTTAGACCATTCACTCTTCCCACGTCTATCTCTACGGATAACGAGCGGTAATAGGTGAACTGGGTCGACACTGGTTTTTCGAAACGGTAGAGTCGCTGCATGTTCGAATTTATCATAACGCTGCACGTTAACCCTTCTGACCCATCGATATAAAGGATTTTTTTTTTTTTTATTTTAAGTTGTGAATATGTTGCGTTCGTCACCTAACACAGAAGTCGTCGCGTCTGTTTCTGCTTAATTCGATGAAAATCATTGGCGCGAATTGTGATGGATGGAAAAGAGTGCACGCACTACAATCGGTGATTTAAAGCGTAAAGAAACGAAAATAAGGGAAATGGAATCAGGGACTGACATCGAAAAATGTTGTGTAACTCTGCACCGTAGTCTTTGTTGGCACTTTTTCAGGAGCGAAAAGATGAAAACGCTATTCTAGCAACATAGGCGATTATTGCATTATTGTATAGAGAGAAGATATTTTTTTCTTTTTTTTTTTAAAAGAAAAGGCGGTGACGAACGTAGTTTGAAAAATTTCGTTCCGGCAGTTTTGATGTTGAAGGTGCCCCACGTTCTGGGAAAGCAGTTGAAGCTGATGACGTCGAAATAACGATACTTAAGTGATGTAAACCGTGGAATAACAACTTGCGAGATTGCTGAGGGATTAAATTGATCGGAATGAACCGCTCATGCTCATGTAAAGCGCATTCTCGGTCTCGTTGCAAAACTTGCAGAAAGAAATTGCATCGACGTCTGTGGATTGATTCTCAAGCAACCCAACAAATGATGCATTTTTGAACCAAATCATCACTGGAAAGTGGGAAGTGAAGAGTGGATCACGTGAAACAGCTTTGCATACAAAGAGTCGCGGAGAAATAAAACGAACTGGAATTCCAGTATTTTTTCGGTTTTTACCGAGCATTTCCGAAGTGTACTATCATCGGCTGACCGATGGAATTACATAAAAAAATGGCCAGAATTGATAAACAGAAAAGATACAGTGTTCCAGCAAGATAAGGCTGGACTTTCTGCAAGTAGTGTAGCAGGTAGTGAAACCCACGCTTTAAATAAGGATTTCAATGTTAAGTTAAATCAGTTTGTCGCCAGTAGAGATGGAGAGGTTTACCAGCGTGGAATTGCATACGGGACAAAAACGAAGAATATCTCATTCAATAAGAAAATCGTTTTCTATTTGGCCACAAAAAAACGGTATGATTTGCCCGAACTACCCAATAATTCAATTCTCGAAGCATTCCCTTTAATGTGTCGTGACTTTTCACTTAAGCGTAGCTGTACTTATGAAATAATCTCTTTAGAGTATGTGTGTGTGGTCTTCAATTGTATTCCTGAGCATAGTTTCGATTTTTGAATTTTTCACCTCATGGTTGTTCCGATCTCGAACTATAATTCGCAAGCCATGAAGTATGCCACAGTCGACTGTCGCTTCAACTATCCTATGTGGCGAAGTTTGAGTCAACAAAGATACTGCTTCGTAGCAGTAGTTCAGACTCCGAAATGTGCTCCAAAGTATACTTAGACACTACTACTACTACTCTAATTAAACTCACCTACTGATCTCAGTTTGATGCTATTTTGAATTAAGTTACGGATAAGTATGCGCGTAAATTTAATAGCTTTGGGTATTGAAACTTGGCTAGAATCGACTTTCGAATAATTAAAAGGATTTTATTCTACAAACAATTTTCATTCGAATTAAAGTTAAACGAACCATCGAAAGAAAAATCAAAATTCACGTTTTTTTTTTTTAATTTTTTTTTTTCTTGATTCCTGGCCGTTGCAGTTGTTTCTAGGGATTTCCCAATTAATTTAATTAATCGATGGATGGTATTGTATATTATTTTGAAAACTCTTTGGGAAACTATTTGTAATCGTTTGAAAGTATAATTTGTTGTTGTGTTCTTGTTGCAGTTGCTCATGTTGTATGTTGTTATGTGCATTGCTCTATGTTCGACATTATTTATTTATGATAAGTGTGTTTGTGGCTTTTTTTTTTGTGTTATTAACAAAATTGCTATCAAGGCGACCCCATATATTAAGCGCACTTGTCCTTTGTGTTGACTTGACAACAACAAAGAGATAAGCTAAGCAAATATCATGAGATACCTGTCCCTAAATAGTTTCAAAGACTAGACATAAATAGAATTTCTCCCTAAACATTTCTTATGTGTTCTATAATAAAATCACGCAAACAGATATATGCGCACGCATACACAAACAAACAAACAAACAAACAAATAAACCAACACCGACGGACATTTACCTGCGTTGATTCTCAAATAATCCCTTGGGTAAGTTCTCGCTTATTTCATTTGAAAGAAAATCAAATAACAATAACAATAACAACAACAACAACAACAACAATTGCAACAACATTAAAAAAAATAAAGAAATATGTTGGTTGGTTGCTCTGGAACCATAAAAGTATTTCAGAATCATAAAAGACATATGTATTAGTTGTAGCAGTAGTAAGACTAGTGAGCAATAAAAACAATAATAGCAATAACAACAAACACAAAGACAACAATCATGATCTATCAACAGAGGTATCAGTTAGGTTCTGTGCGCTTTTTTCTCTCCCTGTCTCCCATTCCATTTTTCCTTCTCTTACAGTTTATATACGCGGAGCATACGCCGCTCTCTGTATGCATGTATGTATGCACGTATGTATGTATATGTACCTTGAACTTCTTAACAAACAGCAAAAAGCAAAGGAATGTTTTCTTTTCTTTTCTTTTCGTTATAGTGTGTTGTGCATTGTGTTGTTGTTGTTGTTGTTGTTGATTCAGTCAGTATAAAACAACAACAACAATAATGCAAACGTTAAAGGAAATGAAATTGACTCAAGAAATTCTTTGATGGTTTTTCTTACGGCTCAAATCATATAATCAGAAAAAAATTATAGAGGAGCGGTTTAACTTGTTTCATTCTGCCGCAGTGCATACATACACACACACACACACACACACACATATATATATATATACATGTCTTCTGATGCTGCATGCTCCAAGTGGTGGACGACAACAATAATTGTTTGAAGAAGAATTCTTTTTTTTTCATAAAAGGTTGATGATAGAGTGCAGTAGGAAATAAATCATAAAGGAGAGGAACATTAACCATATATTGAACTACCTTAAGACATATTACGAAGAAATTAATGATTTTATAATTAAAATAAAAGCAAGCGAACGAAGGTGAACAACGAACAGCGACCTGCGATCGAATCCATTGAAATCCAACACGTAAAAATCGTAATTCCCGATAAAATTCGTATAAAGTAATTATTGTGTGTATTCTTAAGAAACCTTAACTCAAACACGATCGATCCTTCCTTAGCAACATTCAAAATCTTCGTCAGATAAATATGCAATCTTTTCCAAACATGAAGCACATATGTGCACACCGCGATACGCACAATAAACTAAACAAAAATTCTTCTCTATTAAGAAACCGGAAGACACGTTTTACCCAGTCATGTCCATCCGATAGGGTAACGAATATTTTATTCGCTTTTTTATTCTCGTTTGGAGGCAGCTTTAATTTTAATTATTCGTCCGATGTGCACTTGTTCTTGAACTCTCTTTCAAATTCAATTTCCTGAATTATTGCTGGTCGACAAACAATTTCAATATAATTTGGTTTCCGTATCCATCCCTTTTTTTTTTTTTTTTTGTGGAACCAATACTCGAATAGTTTGCAATATTTGTTTACACAAATCTTCGCTGAAGTATGGAAATATGAAAAATGAATTATTTTAGTGATTCTAAAAAGTCATATATTTTCTATAGTTTACTATAATTTCCCGTTCGAACCGCACACACACAAGTGTTTGTGATATTCGATACTTCGACATGCCGATCATCGTCTTTTTTAGAAGATTTCGTCTCACGATCTCAAGCCGACTCATGTACCGCCTTCTTTAGTGCAGTTCTTTTTCTTTAGCATTACATGACACGAGTCGCGTACGCATTACAGATTACTTTCAATTTTTGGTAGATTTCAGACAACTCATGAGTGCTTGCCTCTCTCCGGTATAACTGTCTGCAGATAGGTCTGATAATAGTTTGAAAATATTTTCTTGGGAAAGGTTTAAATCGTGCACTGAGTTCGTTTATCGCACCATTCTACTCGCAGATAATATTCACTTCGACATGCAGACGAAATTCGTTTTTATTGCATTTCAACCCCGCAAACTATTTTCAATAGCAAAAGTCGTCTTGCGTTCTGCGTTCTGCGTTCTGCGTTCTTTATTGCAAATCTCACGTAGGAAAGATTTTCCATAGAAAAATTCCACTCTTCGACAAGCGAATTATCTTTTCTTTAAGTAGATTTCATCGCAAGCATTCGTTTTGTTGAGCAAATTTGCAGTGTTTTTGGCTTACGGGAAAGCAATGCAAGCGTCATCTCACGTACCGTGCCACGCCCATGTAGTATATTCAGATTCTTGTTTCCCAACTAATGGCTGCATCACCCAGAGTGGCTGGAAGACGATCAGACAGACGATCAGTCAGGCTCGTTACCAAGTCAGCATCAACTAGCAGTTCGTCTTCCCATGAAATAAAGAAAAACTTTTCTTAAGGTACCGTAATATCTTTTCAGCTGTTTGCTTGAATGTATTACAGTTAACAGCTGTTAACTTAGCTGAGAAATTTTACGGTCTATAACTAAATTGAGCTGAGCTGAGCTGAGTTAACCGATAGATACAGTAACGATCGCCGATGAGCGATCTACTTGAGAATTTTTTACTTTACTATGCCCTGAAGTTTTGTCAACTTTCACTACCACCACCTTAATGCCGATTACCGCAAACCATACCATAGTTTAGCCAATTTAAAGACACTTTAGCATCACACAAGCGCATCACTTGCGGCCCAAGAACTGTTATTACATTTACATTATTTGCGTTGATGCATGTCCCGGATAGATCCACTTTCTCATCAATCATTTCAGAAATATTTTCATGAATCGATTTAAGCTTGTGTGTGCGTGTGGTTTCGTGTTAAACGAGATATTTCGATAACATTGCAACAGGATGCTAACGTATTTTAACTCAAGAGAAAAACAAAGTGAAGTGAAAACCAAATAAAATCGAAGTAACTTTACGACGATCCCCGGGTGGTCCCATAGTTTGAAAAGGAATTGCAATAAAAAAAAAAAAACTACTACTGGGTAACAGAGGATTATTTTCCCCAACAACATTACCAAACAGTCGAGTACAGATATGTTTGTCGATCCCCGTTTAGATATGTCGTACCTTCGCAATTCTCAAAATTCATATCAGTCACAGTAACGTCGTCCGTAAGTTTACAATGGCGTACTTTGGTTCCGGGAGAATAAGTATCAGCAAAATCTTCTGAGAGAAATTCGAATCGTTTTCTCGCCATAAAACCATTTTTCTTGACACGGAACATAACCGATGGCCAATAATTTTTCCTTTTCATATATTTTTCCCCGATAGTTCATATGTTGTTCAGCAATTTTGCGACCAATATTGGGCATCATCTCCTTTAACAAGATCGTCGATATAATATTCGAACTTCATTAAATCCCAAATTTGCATTTTCCCAAAACTTTATATTGGGCCCTATCGTCCTATCCACTAGCGTCCTATCATTATCGTTAACATCGGCCCAAATCATAGGCTTCTGGCTTCTCGTTATACTTATCGAAATCTCCAAAGCAGATCGTTTACGGTTCTGCTCCAGAACTCCATAATCTCTGCTCACTGCCTTATGACGTCAGATGTCATTCGAGAAAGGACCCCTTAGAACCCTTAGGATTCTGTTTATGCTACATATATATCAATGATCACTCTCCGTTGCTTAAGTCCACTCTCATATCTGCTAAATGCTAAACTGTTTGCTTCCTTTTCCTTGGAATCGCACTCGTAGCTCCTTCAATCTGGCTCAGATAGTTTGGTTGCATGGTGTTTATTAAATTATATGACATGAAATTTAAAAAGAAATATAAGAAGGAGGACGCCATTCATTGCTGATCATTTCGTCGGTTCATAAAAATTGGAATAAGTGTGGACTTGGGGGCTTCGTGGACTTGCTCTCTTTTAATAAAGCCACGGCAGTGTTTGAATTTCTTAAACGGTGGCCTGAACGCTGAAAAAGGCTATGCGTGAGCTAAGTCTTTGTCAAAAACTTTTATTTTGAAAATAGAAGAAATCGTCTGCGCGCCCGCTACTATTGTAGAGCATGAAAATTTCGTTCTTCTACTTCGTTTGTCTTTGTTAGGATAACGGTGATGGGTATAAAAAATTCGGCCCCGACCGAATTTAATTTTCTTACTTGTTTTTTTTTTTTTTTTTTTTTTTTAAATTTTACATTTTTTCGTTAATATATTTTTCACGGTAATAAATCTGTTCTTATGTTCTATTGTTAGTCGAGCGTTGCTCTTCCACCATGCCTTTAATAGCCGCAAAGATATTAAAAACTTTTGATTTATGTATTTTAATAGACGGACGGACGGACGGACGAACGAACGAAATACCTTACGAGGGAAGTTGTCAATGAAAGTTAATTGAAAACGTGTACCTATGAACGACATGGTTTTCAAAGCGCATATTACATCTGGATGAATAATTCCTAATAAATCATTCACTCTCGTTCTCCTTCTTCTTTCTTCGCACTCATCGTTTCTTTCCCTTTCAAGCAAACAGCGCAATTAGTCGCAATAGCTTTTTTTTTTGTTTTACTTCAACTAGCGACTCTAGCGACTAGCGAAGATTATCTTGTATGTTTGTAGCAAAGGTATTACGCGAAGCGATCAAAATCCTTTTCAATTTTGGTCAATGGACATAAGTTTCTAATTTTTGGCAAAAACTTTGCCAACCCTCGCCTTCAAATGCCGCAATTTACTATTTTTTGTGTCATATCTCGCCTGTTAAGTACTTGGGGTTTTTCCAAGCGGCATTTGCATTGTCATCACCGGCAGAATCTACAGAAATCGTTTCCTTGTTATCGGCAGTAATTTGTTTACTGGCGACTTTACTTTCATTGTAAAGCAAATTTTCGCATTTTTGCATCTGACTCGATGTCCAGATACTGTAAGTTGTTCTCACATTTTCACGGAATTAATATGCAATTGTTTTGCACTTAGGTTACACTACTTTCTTCTTATCCGTTACACAAGAACGTTACTTTGTCATTTTTGTCATTTTCGAATTTTGTGTCCGATGATATCGACTGCATACATAGAAATTCCTTGCCACAGGTTGCAAGCGGGTTACAAAGTTGCAAACTCATTATTACAATGTTATGCAATCTGGACGCGTATCGTTCGAAAGTTGGTACTATTCAGTCAGATCGAGTGTAAGTCTATCAAAAGTGATGCCATATATGTGTGTGTCAGGTAGAAGACGTATTGATTGCTTTGCTATATGGTTATAATCGTGGCATTTCATCACAAAGAAATACCATTTAAATGCGGAAGCGCCACAAGACTCTGTTTTTTCTCCGTCGCTCTTCCTGGGTCTTCGTCAATGAACCTTCTATGCGTGGCAGCGAACCCTATTCACTCATTTGTGGCATTATTTCAAAATGAAAGTGCACTAATATTACCCCTCCCCCCCCCTCTCGCTCTCTCTCCCTCGCTCTCGCTCTCTCTCCCTCTCTCTCTCCCTCTCTCTCTCTCTCTCTCTCTCTCTCTCTCTCTCTCTCTCTCTCTCTCTCTCACACACTCTCTCATCGCCTAAGTCTTCAACACCTCCGCTCGTTTTGGGAGTAAAGAGACCATTTGATCAGGACGTATGATCCTCTACATACATTTCGTAGACTGACTGATGACGGTTAGCTGACATCTCTTTTCACGAACCATCAGTTCAAAGCTTGAAAGGGCGAAGAAAGTCGAAGCGAGCTTTACTGGCTACTTGCTCCTTGATTTTTCGGTACAAGTCGTGAAGTCGTTTCGAATAAAATGATCATCAGTGGTGATGGGTTTACCTCTTAAGTGAATTCTCCTAAGATCATATGATCATTTTTAAACGTTGCGAAAAGGCATTGTGGACGTTCTCGTTATTCGTAGCCATTCAAGGTTAAGCTTCTTTGAATGCTTATGCATGCATATATTTATGCTTTTGTGGTTCCAGCCTAAGCCTAATCGAACCAAACAGTTAGCAGTAGTTAGCAGCAAAATTTCGCTAGAAACATAAAATTGAAGACAAAACTTTTGTTCAACTAACGTTCTTATCGGAAGGGTCGCAAACTATTCAAAGGTATCATGAAGAAAAACCA
Organism: Glossina austeni; assembly: GCA_000688735.1. NCBI lineage: Eukaryota > Metazoa > Arthropoda > Insecta > Diptera > Glossinidae > Glossina > Glossina austeni. The sequence goes on from KK502408.1 coordinate 2,011,199, forward strand.
TTAGCCATAGAAAAATTCTGCGTAAAAGAAAGCACGTAAGTGAAAGTCTGTAGGTTTTTTAATAAATTGCTGAATAAAGGATCAACGGATATTTCAATTCCGAATTATTCGGTTTTTTTTTTTATTCAAATTGCATTTTTCGTTGCATTGCCACTCCATTCCACTTCAAGTCTTCAATTTGCATTTAATGCAATTTTCCATTTTTTTTTTTTTTTTTTTTTTTTTTTTTTTT
>KK502408.1:2028329-2063121 GCA_000688735.1 Glossina austeni
AGAAGAGCGAGCTATGCTGGAAATGAGAGATCGAGTGCTGAACTGCATTTGAAATAATAGTTGGAATAGCGAACAATACTGGAGATGATAGATCGAGTTTTGAACTGCGCTCGAAACAATCGTTGAAAGAGCGAGATATTCCAGGGATGATATATCGAGTCTTCGGCTGTAGTTGAAATGATGATAATTAAGGTAGCGAATTCCGTTAGAAATCGTAGTCCAGATTTCACATTGTTCCAAATATGCGAGTTTCAATTCCAATTTATATTAAAGATTAGATTGTCACGTTATTGGAAGCATTCACTTATGTGCCAGAAATTGTTTCTTAAAAGTTTCTATGTTTAACAAATAGTTAATAATTAATATGAAATTAGTTTTCTGTTCAAGTTTCGGACGGATCTAATCAAGTGTCGTTACATTCCAACAGACCTAAAAATATATTTCAAATTTAATATTTTTACATTTAAATGCGGACTTTTTGTGATGTTAATTTTTGCATAACGACTTGATTTTTCACGATACATACAATCGGGAAGAAGATTGGAAATATAATTAATTTGTCGTTTAGTTTGTAACATCTCGACTATATATATCTCGACTACAACGCTTAAGCAGCATGAGACTGTAAACCGGTTTAGTGATGTGTGTCTGTTTTATTCATTCCCACTAACACATATACAATTCTTCTTCACTCTTCACTATAGATCAAATTTCAAAAAGATCGATTCATAATATAGTATAGTATAAGTAAGTAAGAAGAAGAAAAAATTCGAAGATTTTTTTTTTAACCTAACCGTAGAGGCGGAGGAAATTGAAAAGTTAGCGAAATCTAGCTGAACTGATGGGAGACAATCGATCCCGATCTTAATACCGGGCTTATGGCCGCAATTAAATGCAATTAAGTGATATAATAAACAAGCGATAGGTATCTCGGATTCGCCTTAAGAGGGCTCGTTATTTTTCTTGCTAGTTTCTCTTTTGTTATATATTTATAATGTTTTCCTTTTGTTGTTCTTCTAATTTACATAAAAATCATTTGAAATGTGAATTTATATTGTCTTGAAATCACTTTAAATTATGCGTCTACTTCGATGGTTGCTGCTGCTATGCTGCTATGCTGCTATGCTGCTATGCTAAGGCTGCTGGTAGCTAAGGCTTAAGTTGTTTGCAAATTTACAATAACTTTAAGTCCATTGTTTTTGTTAGCCAAAAAAGGACCTTTTCGCAATTGGTCCGAATATAACCGCCACTACCGCCACTACCGCTGCCGCCGTTGCCACCGTCGACATAATAAATAAATAAACTGGCTTTACCAACAGCCAGTCGTACAATGTATTTAAAGTTTTTTTTTTTTTTGTTTTTTTTGTTTTTTTTGTTTTTCAAATTGTATATGTGTTGGCGGCAGTAGCGGTGACGGTGGTGTGTTTACGCATAGAGTGACAGCATATTTCGAGTTGTCGGCATAATTGCAAGAAATCTTTTTAGGTATGTCAGGTTTTCTTCTTGTTTCTATTTTGTTTTTTTGTTTTTGTTTTTGTTTTTTTTGTTGTTTATTTTTATAGGCTTTGTTTTTAACAAGAATTTATCTTTTTTACCCCGCTTTTCTGAGTACTTTCGGTCGGTCGGTCGGTCGGTCGGTCGGTCGGTTGTACTGATTTGACGCAGGTACAAGCACACACGTATTAAATTGAAATTCAAATGAAGAGCATAAATACTTAATGGAAACTTAAGACTTGGCCTGCATAGCAATATTTACTGCTGTTATTTATATATATATACCGCTTGGAAAGAGGCAAAAATTGAATTTTAATTTAATTTAATTTAATTTTCTCTTGTGTTGTTGTGTCTTGCCTTGATGCGAAAATATTTTTACTTTAAAAATATGCCAAAAAAAACAGCGCATCAGCAGATCATTTTCAGAATATCATTTTTTTAAAATTGTGTCAAATCTGATGAGTACGAAAAGTTGGGAGAAAAAATAGCTAAATAACCGAAAATGCAAAAAGAAAAAGAAAAAGCAAAAGTTCTAAGTGCTAAGTGCTAAGCGTAAGCGCCGCAAAATTTCTAACCTAAAAATGTTTCACTTGAACATAAAAATAAAAATCTTATAAGCACTTGAGCATCGTCTATAAAATGCCTAAAATTGCCGACTGTCATCAACGCGAAAATTTCATGCCTTTTAGCATCACCACAAGTTCGTTTCCTCGATGGCGCAAAACGGTGCAGTAAACACACACACGCACACATACACACACACACATTAGTTTAATAATAAAAACACTCTTCAAAGCATGGCGAGATAGAGCGAAACGTCAAATCTCTATATTCATAAGAATGGGGGCATAATTGTTTCTACGTTTCGCTTGTAAGCGTCAACGACTCCTCTCAAGATGCATACGCGATCGGGAATCGATTAAGCCAAGTCGGTAAGATCTCTTGCTACAATGCCTTGGCTGGAATATGGACAAAACCTTCCGGAAATGCTTTTCAAAATATATCGTCAAGCAAAAAGTTCGTGGCACTGCAATTATTTCAACTGAATTAACAAATTTTGCACTAATTGTTTATTTTTTATTTACCGACTGTCACCTGTCACCTATCACCTGTCACCTAATTATAATCAAAATTACCTGAGTCGCGGCAAGCCATCTATTTATTCGGGAAAATTCAATGAAATTTTTTCATAACATTTTCATTTTACCATTCATCAGCACCAAAGCTTGTTTCAAGATGAGCACACATTTCTTACCTATTACGCAGAGTTGTTAGAGTTGTAGCTATACGTACTTCGGATGGGAATAAAACTCCATAAAAAAAAATCAAAGTAAATAAATTCTTAATCAGCATAAGATTCTTAATCTATTTTTCCTCGTCTGTCTATTCGTCCGTTGTAACCAATCGATCGTCTCGATCTCCTCGACAGTGTACACGTGTACTCACTCGTCAAACACGGCGAGTATGTGTTATATGAAATTAGTTCGTAATGAAACGACTCGACAAAGTGACAGAAATATTTTCTCAAATGCGTCATTATGACAAATACAAATACAAATACACACACACACATTGTAATTTGTAAATTTTATATAGGGAAATCCGACAAGGACGGATGGATGGATCATGATGATGTATATATTCGTCGAAAGGCAGATGTCAATAAACAAAGCGAAAATAATTAAAAAACAAACATACAACAATTTCTTATGTCATTATCGAGATATAACGAATGTAAAATTAATATTGTGGGCAAATATCGAAGGATTCGTTGGAAAAACGATTTCCAATTACTGGAAGACTCGAACGCATAATTTTATAAAAAAAAATCTTTAGCAGATACTGACTGACTCGATGCGTATTCAAGATTCGACTCAAAATGAATATAATTTTTTTACGCACTTTCTCGGCACATTTTCTATTTTTTTCGGCTTTGCGTTAAACGTTGATTGCCTCAGAGGAAATCTCGGATGCGTTACGTTATCGTTTGCTTATACTGTTGGTGTTGTTGCTATTTGCGGTCGCTTTTTTGTTTGAGAAATTGGCGTCATATGCATATTACTTTAGCGATTTACGAGACACAAATGCTTCATTATTCACCGCTTTTATTATTACGAAAATATGACTGAAATGTTTTCCATCGAAAAATCGCGTAGAAAAGCTTAAAAGAAATAAAAAAAAAATAAAAAAAAAAAAAACTCTATTTCCGTTTCTATCCCTGTCGTTTATGTAGTTCAGGTGTCAGCGTTAATATTATATTTACGAATATACATACGAACATAATAACAACAACTAAAACAACATGTTTTATGCAGCTTAAGCTAATGCTCCCACATGTAAATATTATTGAATACAAAATGCTTTTTTTTTTTTTTTTTTCTACCATATTATTATGTGGGCTTAACCGACATAAAAACAACAACAACAACACCTTCAAATTCGAAAAATATTGTAATTATAAATGAATTCATCGAATGCTAGTTTTTTTTTTTTTAATTTTTGATTTTTCATTTTCACAACGCCAGACGCTGTAAAACTGAATTTCAATTAATAAATTTTTAAGGTATTCAGCTGATGTTGTTCTTTTTATTGTCGTGTTTGTTGGTTGTTGTTATTGTTAGTTTGCAATCATTTTTATTTATATTCATACACAACCCACTTTCTTCCGCTTCGCATAGCGGTATGCAATAAACACTTGTCTGGTAATGTTTATGAGAAAAAAATAAAAAAAAAAAATAAAAAAAATACAAGATAAAGGGTAAACGTTTCCAAGAGTTTTTCTTCGGCAACGACATTGGCGTTTAATAAACGACTTTCACAACAAATGATATCAGGGTATCTGTCCGGGCATCATCATTTTCTTATAGAGCTCTTTAATGGAGGACGCCTCTCATCGAACTTCATTTCCAGTAAAACGATTCGTTTCATTGTCCATGCGGATCGTAATCACATAACCTGATGATGAAGATGATTTATGTTATTAAAAATAACGATTTCGATCTCCAATCGAAATGTTTTTACTAGATTCATAGCCTTTTTGCACATTTAACGATTTTTTTCAACTTTTTGCCAAAAAGTAAAAATTACACTCGTTACGATCTGTAATATCTGTAATTGAGTTCCCCTGGGTTGCAATTGATTGCAATGTCGGTTGAAATTCGAATTTATCATCAAAACACTTTAACTCGTTGATAATATGAAATTGTTTTGATTACGTTTAGCATTTTTGCGAAAACATTCCAAGTGCGAACTACTCATAATTATAGGAACAACGAGAGAAGAAACTCCAAGTAATGACTCTTTCATCGATTTCCATAATTTGTTTTTCTTTTTTTTGATAAATGCAATGCGTGCAAATGACAAATGATTTTCTCGTAAAGTTTTTTTCTTTTTTTTTTTTTTTTATCCATAATTTTTTTTTTTTTTTTTTTTTTTTTTTTATTGCGATATGTAAATCATGTTATGATAGAAATGAAAATTTTAAAATATTTATTATAATGTTACGAAATTCGCTTTTCGTGGCACAGTTCCTATCGCTAGATCGTGATTTTATTTACAATCGATCTCTTTAAGGGTACGATTACTTACAGTGTACTTAGTTCGACAGCATTCTTAATTTTCATTTCCTGCCTGACTGACTGACTCTGCCTTCCGAAAATATGCTTTTTGTATACATTGTTACAAGCATACAAACCTATTACTATTACCTAAGTTTATGGCTTCATTTTTCATCCATTGATCCGCTAATCATTTTCGTTGGCCGGCAGCTGCACGACACGCCACCAATTTGCACTTGATTTTTCTCTCTCTCGGAAATGTATTTCCTGGAGAAATCAATTGATTGGAATAAACACGATTTCGGACCGAAAGAGATAAGTTTTTGAAAAGTCAACCCTAAAAAAATTCAATGAATAGAAGCTTAGCTTCGCATTAAGAAGCTCGAAGCATTGATCGCACACAGATAGACTAACTGGGAAAGCGTGTGATCGAAGATCTAAAGAAACAAAGCAATTTATTGTGTCTTGCCTTTGTTTCGAATGAGAAAATTATTGGGAGTTTTCGAATTGCATCCATTCGTGATCGCTAAACATTTCGAAACATTTGTAGCTTAAGATTATTAAAAATTCAAATTTTAATTTCCCAATTATTTCAGTTACATATTAATTCGACACCGACACCGAGACCGACACCGAGACCGACACCGAGACCGACACCGACACCGAGACCGAGACCGACACCGACACCGAGACCGACACCGACACCGACACCGAGACCGACACCGAGACCGACACTCGACACCCGATGTTCGATATAGAATGAATTGCACTCGAAATATTTAGTTGTATATCGAATTTCACTAACACGGAGAACAGAAACTGTAAACTAATTTGAGACCGACAGTTACATACGCAATAGTTCGACTTACACCAAAAACACTCACTTATCTCATACAACACATCAAATTACATACAATTGCAATAACAATCGAAATTTCAAATTATTTCGTTTTTCTCTGAAAGTGATTTTTACACCAGAATTGACGGAACTTAAAATTGAGAAAAAATATTCAACTTTGACTTACAGACTGAAATTATACGATACGCGTGTGCATCGTAGAAAACTCTAAATAACTGAATCGAAAACATATTTTTTTGAACTTTAAATTCGAAAAGAAACTGAAAGGATTAATTATGATTGATAACTTGATTTGTTGTTGTTGTTGTTGTTGTTGTTATCTCATTTTTGTATTACAGTTAACAACACTTAATAGCAGTTGTCTAAGTTATATCGTTTTGCTCCAGGTAGTCTTAGCCAACATTTTTAACATAGTCAACAACAAAAAGCCGTTATGTGAGTGATGAACAAAAAACAAATAAAAAAAAGTACGTAATGAATGTCTTAGCTGAGCTGAAGATCATAAAACACATCTAAAGTAAGAAAAACAAAATCCTTAAACTAAAACCTCAATCAACTTCAGGGCTTTCATATTACAACGCAATTATAGTCGGACAAAGTCGACTAATAGATACCGTACCGTACACCACTTCACTCCTTTTCGTTAAAATACACCAAAAGTTATAAATTATTTTCATGCAAAAGCATACTTTTCACGAAAGCCCGCCATTTGGCGGAATCCTTATATGCGATAATATTCAATAAGTAGATCTAAGTGATTAAATTCGGTCAGGTTGACTTCTATGTCGATGAATTAGTTTTCCCCGTAAATTATTAAAAATTCAACTCTTTTACTATATAAAGATTCGGTTCTTATAGCAACAGTTAGTTGTATGAAAGAGGGTTCAGAATATTGCCTCAGTCGAAGCAAATTTTTCATATCTGTTTGGAAGGTCGAAACTACTATTATGCAGAGAGCTTTGAAAATTGCAATTGCGAGTGATCCCAACGGTCTTCAATAGCTTGAATCGAAGCATGTCAGTGCACCAAGTTTCAAGAAAATATCTTAAAACTTGCTGTACACTTGCTGTAGCTTGAACACAAGTTGATATGGACCGACGTTAGACACAAAAAGATTTTGTAATATTTTATAATGAAAAGGCATCCATAGCGAGAATTTAGCAAAAAAAAAATTTCCAATATGGAATTTGGATCACATAGATCTATTTTTTTAGATCCTAACCTACCTAAGGGTTGTAATGGAAAGCAAGCCCGTATGTGGAGAGAAAGCAAATTTTCAAGTTTTTATATGACGGAAACTGAAAAATAACAAAAATTGTCGGGAAGTAACTTAAGTTAGCTAAGCTTTCATATGATGCTTTCGGCCTCACTCAATCTACGGGCTTTCATGAAAAGGATGCGTTCACAAGAAAATAATGAGCAATATTTGCTATTTTATTACGACTAAAAGGAAGGAAGGAAGGAAATACCTTGCACTAGGCCGCCAAGTCTTGCAGGGTATTTAATAATCGGCCTTGTCCGACTATAATTTTCTTACGCATTTTAAATAAGAAAAGTTACACGGAAATAAAGCTTTTGTTACAAGGGAGTACCGGTTGCCATAGCGATAATATACGGAATGGTCATAAAAGTTATTCGATTCAAGTCATTGTCAATAGCGTTCGTTGTTATGGCAAAACGTGCCTGTAGACTAAATGTAGAGTATGAAGACGTGTGGGCAGATATCAAATAAATAGAGAGAGACAGATACAACTTGAACGCACACATACATACATGTCAAGGCTTTAATGAATGTTGAGAAAGTTTACGAATTCGGAATGATTGCATAACAGCAGAGATGAATCGCTTCTTTCCTAAAAGCTTTCCTGAACATTTCTTGTCAATATGCTTATCGCTATAGTACGATCTTTCATTATATTCTTCGCTATTATGATGGCAATCATAAGCCAGCCAGCCGCTGAATGGAAGAAGAAATGCATAGAATTTTCATTTTAATGCGTTCGGTATAAATAATAAAATAAAATGAAATAAAATAAAATAACATTGCGTGTAAATTAACCAATTAGTCAATCCACACCCCGAGACCTAACACACAAAAATACGCGAATTAATGAAGAAAACCGCACAACGTTTAACATAAACCATTCGAACTGTGTGTCTCTGGACAATCGCGGAGAAATATCGTCGAATTCAGTCTCTCGTTAATGGCAAACACTATGAAATGAGAGTACAACTTTTTGCTCCTCTCTTCTTCTTCTTCTTCTTCTTCTTTATCTATCTCCCTCGCCCTTTTCATTTCTCATTGAGTGTTTGGTTGTTATTGTTGTTGTTTTTTTGTGATGTTATTGATGTGTGTAAACACATTTCAACGCCTTTAATGCATAATTGAATGAACTTAAGATCCAAAGGCACGCATTTCTCATTATGCATGTGCATGTGTATGTGTATGTGCGGTTCAGACGAACAATTAAAAAGAATTTTATGTAAATATCTACATGTTTTGCTTACAATTGAACGATCGTGCGTATAGATTATAACACGGATTCATATTTACATTGCATTCGCTTATTAAGCCCCATGACAATGGGAATCCGTTTACCTATCATGCCTCCTGTCAAATTATCGCACTTGAAATAATTGATTTGTCGATAAATAGCAAACAAGCGATTCGCATCAACTACAGTTTCTACGATCATTGGATTTAGATTCGTTATTGACTTTTTTATAAAACAACAATTATGCCTTAGTCGATGTTCTGATAGTCGATGTTTTCAGCATATTTAAGAAATCGGTCGTCATACACGAGACGCATCTAATGATGACGTACCCTACGAAATAACAAAGATAAAGTATTCGCTTGCCATCATCAATCTTAACCAGTTAACTGTGCCCATCCCATTAACGAGATACTTGTCGTGTACTCGTCCAACACACGGAGCATATGTTCTATGAAATTGTTGGGAGTTGTTGGGAGGTGAGAAAATGAAAAAAAAGTGTTTTCTGAAATGCACTTTTTATTATTATGATAACATTTTATGAGGAATTCCGGCAAGGACAGATGGACGGATCATGACATATGTATTCGTCATATACAGTTAACTGTGTTGATGCGGTTAGCAATGCAGAAGTGGACTTTTTCACTTAAACGCTTTATATGTCGTCCACTTTTTTTGCCAGCAAATGCAATACAAATGTCCGTCGGTTTACATGGCTTACATGGCCACTGGCGCCACTGGTGGTAAAGCTTTTGACAAATATTTAATCGCGAGAATTCGAATTTTAATTATTTTTTTAAACATTTCATATACATATCGCATTAGTATGCTGAGTTTTTTATTTTTTTTTTATTTTTTAACAAACTTTGCCTAAAGCGCCCTTTGCTTGTCATCTCAAACTCACAATTGTTAAACCGTCTAAAGTATTATCTTTTACACGATTGCTTGCGGATATTTTAAATTTCGCATAAGTTCTCTATGCGGATTCGAAGCGAATTTTTTTTGATTGGAAAGAACGTCTGTCTTGTCTGAGAGTTGCTGCTAATCATCAAAGTTGACTAAGCCACTACATCAACTGACTTCAAATTTTCTTACCCTTCAAGCTATCGAAATGTAATGAATTTTTTTGCACAATTAAATTAGAATAATAAAAATGTAGGATATATTTATGGACGATCACGCATTTAACTCTATACATATATATATATATATATACACAAATATTTTGATAAACAATTCAGTTTAGTTGAGTGTAAAGTTTAAAGTTAAAATTATATTTAAAAATAGCCGAAGAATTTTCTTTGTCAGAGTCTTCATCGTCATCCATAGTTTTTGTCATCGATCAAGTGTCTGGGCTTGAAAAATTTCCTTAAATTGACTGAAGACGAGAATACCCGCGAAATGGTGGAAATGATAGATGAATTCTTGTCGTTAATCTTAAAAGAGAAAAAGCATTTCATGATATCGTTTATAGAGGAAGAGAGAGAGAGAGAAAAAGAAAATATATCGTCCAAATTGCATCACTAACACACACACAACTCAAAGGTCGGCTTTGTCAAATTGTATCTAAATCCTGGATCAAATAGAATGAAGAAAAAGAAGAAAGAATTTTAGATGAAAATAATTTTAAATCGATTCTCAGAATCTTGTCAGCCAGTACACCCCTGCAAAGGTTAAAAAAATATTCTAAAAATGAACGTATAGCGAATCCCTGAAAACCCCTGATACAAAAATATTCTGTTCTCCTGTCCCTTGTTGCACCATTAGAGTAGTCGATCTGAAATTTGGTAGAAAACGTCTCCGTCAGCGATTCGTAGCACTTGTTGTTCCGTACGCCCAGCTAACAAGTCGATAACTTTTCTCAGGTGACCGCTTCAGCCGAGTTTCGCCGCGCCATTATACAAATTTTGATGATGTTGCCTTTCGATGTGCCGCTTGAAAAATCCAAATCTGCAGAATTGTTTGCCGCAGATACAGCACGTAAATGTCTTTTCGTTTTTAGTCGTCGTCTGTCGCTTCGAATTCCCGGTATTAGGGGTTTGGCAACGTTTCTCAACCGATTTATCCGAATTAACTATGCATGGCTGATTTAGGTTAGGAATTAGATCACGTTTAGGCGTCGCGGACAAATTCTCGAAATTTTCTCTTTTACGCTTTTTCTTGTTGGGCGCGGAGTTCATAATACTCTGCTCGTAATTCAAAACAACTTGAGGGATATCGTCTCGTGCTGACTCCGAACATGGATTCTTATCGATCGGATAAGTTCCGTCGACAATTGCAAACAATTCTGCCCGTTCCTCATCCGACAAATGGAAATCGTTAAAGGCATCAACATTAATGACGGTATCACAAATAGTCGGTACCAGCTGAGCGTCCTCTGCTGGATCATTAATTGCTTTTTGCCCGGCGAGTTTATATTGTTGCACTACGTCGTGCCACTCGTCCAAATCGCCGGACATTGAAAGCATGTCATCAAAAGATATATTTGTGCTACAGTCGCTTGACGTCGACGAGGCAGTCTTGCTGGGAACGCCATAGGAAGGTATCGTCGATCTCTGCCAATGATTTCCTTGCGCTTCTGCACTTGAGTTTTCAATTTTGCCGAAGTTATGGAAATCGTTTGCTACTATCGGTGATATTTCTTTCTTGATGCAAACGCCATAGGAAGGTATCGTCGATCTCTGCCAATGATTGCCTTGCTCTGCACTTGGGTTTTCAATTTTGCCGAAGTTATGGAAATCGTTTGCTACTATCGGTGATATTTCTTTCTTAGTGGGAACGCCATAGGAAGGTATCGTCGATCTTTGCCGATAATTTACTTGCTGCATGTCTCCGTGTTCGAGTGCGTGTTCATTTTTGCTGAAGTTATCGACACTTCTTGCAACTCTAGGTGACATCTGAATTAGTGGAGAGATGTGCGGCAACGTGGCCTCACGATGAACTTGATTTGTATAATGGATTTCCGTAACGGAATTTACGGCAAAGTGGCTTCGCAAGTATTGAACGTTCCCGTTATAATGCTGCGGTTGAACACTGCTGTTGTTGTACGGCACCCAAAAATTGCCTTGAGTTATGTGGCTGTTGAAAAAGCTGTTTTCCATTTTTTTATTGAAGATTAAGAACTTGTCTGATATGCAAAAACTTGATATTATCGCCGCTTAAATTCGTTATCCTTGTTAGTCTTCTTCTTTTTTTTTTGATTTGTTCCGCTAATCAATTACACGTATCACTAGTGCACCGCTAATTATTAATAAATCCTCGTGATCGAAACTACTTCTTTTATATTGAGGATCAGGTAAAATAAATCGGTTACTTCGGTTATTTAGTTTCCCGTAATCCTTAGATGTTTTCGTGGAAATTCCCAGGCAGGTTTTTCTCAACCATATAAACGGTAATTAATTTTGTTTCCAAAAAAAAAAAACTTTCTGTTCCCTTTCGTCGGTTTATTCACGAATTTTTAATTCCTTTGTTTACTTCTAAAACTGTTACCTCTCACTAGCAGTTCACGTAAACCGCAAGGGGATGCAAAAAAGTGAATAAATTTACATTAAATGCCATTACGGAAATTGAAATGTATTTTAAGGATCCCGAGTCAAGGACCTTCTAAAAAAACGACATCAAATACTAGAGAATGGGTTCGCCGATTATATCTATCTCGGGTAACACTAAGTTTAAGCTTAAAGTCACATTTTACAAAACAAAAAAACGGGGTTTTCTTCTTCTAACTATTCCCGGGAATGATTGACTGATGCATTATCGATTTCCTAATATTTTGAGATATTTTTAACAAATTCTTCATATTATACTAATTTATAAAATATATGATTTTCAGAACGATATTTTATTATAGAAAAATGTTAAATATGAATAACGCGTCAGACTCATCTCTGTTGGGAAATTTTGTCATTTTGGCATGGCGCCTACTTGATATATTAACAAGACAATCATTTCAGTATTTTTTTTGTTGTTTTTTTTTCTTTAAAAAAATTTTAAAATTTTATGGCGAAAGAATATTTCAAAAATTTGTTTTCAACAAAAAAAAAAAAAAAAAAAAAAATAAATGTAATCAACAACGTTTATATATAACGTACGTATAAGTATGTAAAAAAAAAAAAAAAAAAAAAACTTTTGAATTTAGAAAATTTTCTATATAATAAATTAGAATGAAAAATATACGCAACTCTTATACATGCTGCTGTCGCTTCTCATTGTGATTTCATCTAACATAGAAGGCGGGTATTTCGATCAGAAAAATGCTCACAAATATATATATATAAATATATATATATATATACATAATAAGGATTTGCTTTCTTTTGCTGATCTAATAATTTTCTACATAATTGATTGCATTGGAAAAATACTTGAAATGTATATATGTGCATATACGCACGTATACATATATGTATATGTTATACGTGCCATGTAATAGATATTTGAATGTCTCTAAAGAGACCTTGAATTTTACAACAATCAAGAGCATATGCGAATCATAATTGATCGGTTATTAAAATTAGATAACCTTGGGCTCATGTTCAACGCTAATCGTTTCAATGTCAAAACAAATGATGTAATTATTGGTTGAAAAACGAACAGGTCGTAGATTGTATTTACCTAGAAAGCATAAATCTCTCAGCTGCTAATCATGCGAAGAAAGTACCTGAACGATTAGCAGTAATATACGACTTGCGAGTATCTCTACTGAGTATCAATGGAAGGAGGGAAGGAAAAAAAAAATAAAAATATTAAAAAAAATTTAATTCAAGTTTGTAGAGTAAAATTGTAAAAAATTTGAAAAAGCAGGTAAAAGAAGAGCATAAGCCATTGTACGGGAAATTGAAATTATCGAAAAATATATTTTCACTACGGATGTGATGGTGTCGTCAAATGTTTTCATTTCGAAAGAAAAGTGTTTCAATGCATTTTCAAGATTTGAAGAAAATAGATTTTCGAAAATTTCTTCTTCTTTTAATTACCAATAGAAACGTGTTACTTGGAGAATTTCGCTACCCGCCTATGGCTAGCTTCCTGTGATGATGTACATAGCAAAGGTTTTCGTGATAAAATCAAGCATTTATACACAGAGTTAAGGATAAAGTCCTACACTTAAGAGCCTAAGTTTGATGAACGCCTAGGCGGCCTCAACTAAAATCTGTCAGATTGAGATTTATTGCGTTAAAAATAACAAATTTTTGTTGTATTGACTTAAACATGTTCTAAATCAATTCAAAAATGTCTGTCCGTCCGCGTTAACGTGTACTTAGATAATAATGATATTGACTCGATCGGTGTAACAAAAACAAAAAAAAAAAAAAATCAAGTCAACAACAATTTTTCATATCCGTGCAAACTTCATATACCGTGCACCACGAGCGGTGCAAAGTGTGAAAAATAGAAATTTCTTTTACAGAAAATTTCATGCCAAGTTCGAAGGACAGTTGATGTGCGTGCTTGGACCACCACTCTCATTATTGGTGGGAAACAACAATGCGCTCAATACTTTTTAGTTTTATTTGAAAGATTTCTAAGGGAAGATCTTACCTATAGTAGAATATCCGATGTCACGAAATCGGTTTTAATTCAATAAAATATTTTTCTTATAATTTATCATTCAATACGATCTTTCCTTTTAAATACGCTGCTTGGACGGAGTTAGCTAACGTTAAAATAAATATTATTCGCCTGCAATTTCAGGCGATTTAAAAAACAAAAACTTTATTGAAATTTGATCGATTTCATTGTTTTGTTTTTATGTCTTGTTTTCGTTTCTTATGCAGAAATTCTTTTGGTAACATAATATTTTATTGCTGACGTTGCTAGAGCAAGAGCTATAACAACAATTTTGCTTACGTCAGTCAGTTTTTATTAAATACTTTTTTATATGATTAAAATTTTGTACACACATATTTTTTACAAAAAGCGAAATCGGTCATACAGCGGCACACATATAAGTGGAGTATACCGGTAGTGTACTTAAAAAAAAGAAAGAGAGAGAGAGAAAAAAAAGCTAAATTAGAAACCTTAAATGTCAAGCAAAATTAACATGATTTTCCACAACGATAAACATCTTTAAGAAAAAAAAAAAATAAGAAAATAAAAAAAAAAATGAGTAAAAAAAATTTTCTTTTATTTTTCTCTTGCAGTAAAGAAACGTGCATTTCTGTACCAACATTTACTACTACTACTACTACTACTACGGTAAGTGGAGAGTGAATAAAATGAAGCGAAAACAAGTAAAAACATTATAATCGGGCAGCGCCGACAATTACATACCCTACACTATTGCTCCTAGTACAGATATTCACTCGCTCAGATATTAGTCCGCACATTGGAAGGTTAGATTTTCTCTCCACACAAAAGTTTGTGTTTCGTGATAGCGTCTATATATTTTGGGGTCCAGATAAAATAGACCTATGTGATCCAAATTCTCTACCGTTAATTTCTTTTTGATGAAACGCTCCTATGAATTCATTTTCATGGTAAAATATTAAAAATTCAACTTTTTTCCGAAATCCTTACTACTCTTGCGATATTTTTTAGGTGGAGTGGGGCCAAGAAATGGAACCACGTGTTTCAAATTATGTTCACTTAATTTCTTTATTTAATTACAATTTTTTTTTTTTTTTTTGTTGCAAGTAACGACTTTTCAGAATAGGGCATTATCTCGGGAGCGGTCGAAAAAGTAGATCGAACAGTTTGCGATCTGATCCACTTGCAATAGCGTTCGTCCTTAGGCCAAAGTATGTCTATCTGTCAAATTTCATTAAAATTTCTCAAAATTTGCGACCTGACAGACAGGTCTAGATCGATTTAGAAAATGATGATATCATGAATGTGGAGCCAGTCACAAATGTGGCCATAATAAGCATCAAGGTAGAGCAACCTCACTGAGCAAATGTCCATATTTTCTGTTTTGATCAATAATTTACGACGATGCCGTGGGGATATTTCCTCGAAATTCGTCGGGACCATCTGCCAGTTCGGAGCAAAAATGGTACCGATCGGTTTCAATATAGAACGTGTTCCGCGGTTAAAAAAAATTAAAAATATTAGGAGCGCGAATAAATTTCATTTAATTTTTTAAATTTTAAAAGGAAGTTAAACATTTTTTATTAAAAGAAAAAAAAAAGTGGCGCAAAATGCTTTATTCAAAGTATTAACCACTACGGGCGCCATTCTTTAGCCAGCCAGCATGTAAATTCCACGTGAAAACGATAATCGATCTGTAAAAAATGCGGTTTTTGGATGTCACCGTAAGAATGAAAACTATGCTCGAACAAAAATAATCAATCAAAAGCAATGTTATAGCGGAAGTAGAATCTGATGAATGCGATACAGAAAGTAGGCCAAGACAATCTAGTTTTCGGCTATTAACTCTTTGGCGAAAGTGCGTGTGCAACATCTCAAAAATTCCAAGTTGCAGCTTGAACACAAAAATAAATAGACAAACTCCAGACGGACAGACAGACAGGATTCGTTATAATAAAAGGGATGTTACATACGTCCGCACTAACTTAATGAATTTTTGTACAAGAAGTGGTGTAGGATATAACAACCAAACTAAACGCTAATGGTACCTCCATATGGGTTATGCAGTAGCGCTGGTGGTTGGTTGGTTTATTCATAAAGCATGAAAACGTTTCACAAATTGCACATTTTTTTTTTTTATTTATTTTTTTTTTAATTTTTTTTATTTTTTGTAAACTGATACCCTTTACATGGCAGACAGAACAGATATAGTATTGAAATAATATAAAAAAAAAAAATAAAAAAAACGAACAAATATTTATAAAATCGTACTAAATTAGAGAAGAGAAGAGAAGAGAAGAAGTGGTAGAGGATTTTTAAATTAACAAAAAAAAAAAGAAAAAAATCCGCAAAATGTTATTATTCTCGAATTCACTTCTATTCAGCAAATTAAATACAATTAGAATTAATGCTCATACTGTACTACTCATACGAGCATGGATATGGAACGCGTATATGCGGTGTAATCGAAAAATCAACTAAACAAAATCCACAATAAATTTCTATTTACCTTACGTTTCCAAAAATGGAAATAATGCCTGAGACGACTCATGTTCGATTCACGTGCGGCGTTTAAAGTAACTCGAAATCGATCGAAATCGAATGATGTTTCGATGTTTTTTTATATAGTGCACCGCAATGATTCACCTTGAAATAGGCGTAAATATTACTAACATGTCAGATGGGCATGCGTAGAAAGTTGTTTAGTGAAAAAGTAGATAACACACACAAAGCCTATGCAATACGACTTACGAGCAAAGATACCCATCGATTAGTTGAATGATGGTCGCGCACAACATTAAAAACATTTCAGGCCATACATAGCGTGTATATATATATTTTCGATCGGCGTGAGCAGATAAGTCTGCCTACCGTTTACCGATCGCTTGACAACATGAATAAGGTCGTGAAAGCTTTGCGGGCAAGAATAAGTTGGATTTAAAATATTTTTAATTAGGCTTAGGATTAGAATAGAATTGAAAATCAACAAAATCGTACACAGACTACAATCCCCAGAAATCCCTGCATACATAAGGCTAGGCTTATGCACTGGCGTCATTGCACTTACAGTTTATGAAAATCAAATAAAAAATCGATCGAAAGTTTAATTTCATCTCATTCACTACAAGTACATATTTATTTATTTATTTATTTATTCCACTTATACAGAAACTCAACTAAAACAAACAGCAGTCGAGTTCCAATGACTCTTAAAGTAAATCTTAAATTAATTATTATTAAAAAAAACTTAGTATAAGTACAATAAAACAAATAAAAGGAAAAAAGAAAAAAAGCATGTACACAATTAGCACAGAGCCACACCCACAACCGGTACAGAACCTAGTTGGATATGAACCCCTAAGCCGTCGCAAACATGCATCGCATAAGCTTGGCAACCGATAATAGTTAAAAAAAAAGAATTAATTTTCGAATCGTAGTGACTTTGTAGGATTAAGAGCCAGTTTAAGTACGACATTAGTAGATCTCGTGTATTAAGCAATGCTTGCTTGCTTGCTTTAATGGACTTTAAAGTGTCCGATAATGAAAAAAGGTGATAGACGTTATTTAGGTTCTTGCAAACAACTCTGAGCGGGTTAAACAGTTCATATATATATGATATTTACAATGACTAACCTTAAGCAAGGTAAAGTGCCTAGAGAAGCGGTTAGGAACATTAAAACTTATTTCTCCAAGTAATGACGGCGTGTCAATAGCGCCGTTTATTAATTTGATTGCGAAGCAAACGCCAAGAACAAATCTATATAATGGATTTTATTTAGAATCCTTTTACTTTACTTCCACATTCAATCACAAGTTCAGCCGAGTAACAGCCGACGACATGGCATAGTTTCTATGTATAATTCCGGTCAGTCGGTCACCATTTTACGCTTTATACAATAATAATGAACTCGAAAATGCTGGCATATCCCATCAAAAATCCGCTCCTAACTGTAATCAACTATCGCGCACATAAGCAAAGTAAGGCAAAGTAAGTGAGAGACTAAGGCCGATAACGTGTTTTTTGTTTCAAAGAAACGGACGCCAGTACATTTTATTGGAATACAATCGGATTATGTTAACTACTCCGGGCAATGATGAGGACGATAAACATGTCTACACAGTTTGGACTTTGGAATGGTAGTATATTACGATGCGTTAGTATGATCGTGATAGAAACGGACGCATGGCGTCCAGCATAAGTGTAATGATGCAAACATTTGAGCACACATTGCCAGTTAGTGTATATAAAAATATTATATAAATTTGGTGAGGAAAGTTGGACAGATTTTCTTCCTTTTCATCGAGAAGTCAAATTTAGGCGGTACGATTAACTGCGAGTGCACTACAGCATAACCGTATTTAATTAAAATCATTTATTAAGAGTATTAAGAGCATTTCTTCCCAACAAACATTGAAAGATGTTTTGTTTATCTAATGCCTGGAATTGCGTATATTATGAACGATTTTATTGAAATATTGAAACGATATTCATTTCAATATTTTGATTTTAAATATCGCTCCATTTTCAATTAACTATTATTCGTATTGTGTGTATGGAGAATAAAATTGGATCGCCAAGCAATTTTTTTTCATCTTTGCTTTAAATACTGATTGCATTGATGGTATGGTTTCCCTTTAAATTGAAATTGAAATTGAAATTGAAATTTATTTTGAAAAGTGTCAACTCGTACCTTATAACAATAATTCATTCATTCATTCATTCATTCATTCATTCATTCATTCCATTTTTTTGCTATCGATAATTTAAGACAGTTTACGATTTGTTACAGTAGTTGAGCACTTTTCCAGAGGCCACCAAACAACACAATCACAAACAACCAAATTTGAATAAACAATTTACCCAAATTTATAACATTACGATTGATTTAATTTGATTTGATTTTATCTTAGCTTTTGTTTGTTTCCTTTGCGTGTTGGCGTTATCATTAAGTCTCAAAACTTTTTCTTCTTTCTTTTTTTTTTTTTTTTTTTTTTTTGTCACTCCACCATTGAAAGAGTGTATTAATTACACGGTTGCATAAGTAACATGGCGAGCGTTACAAAACAATATATAACTTGCCCCGCCCATAATTGTTCCGTGAATAATTACGAAATTACGATCTTTCACTTTATCTTTTTTATAAACTATCGGAAGCTAAATCTTCTCATCGCACGGCGTCGGGCGCCTACTTTTCACGAGCAGGTTCACATTGACGAGTGTACGGGGAATACCCCGTTTAAATATGAAAACGAAAATTTAGATGTGTGATGCCACTGAACCTATTTTGAACATGTTGCCGTTTTTAAGGAGATTCCTTTTCTTTGCCTTTTTTGTTTTCGAAGCAAGAGGACTTAAGAAATGGCCCGATCTGGGCCATTTTCATCCACTATGCGAGAGCATTATTTTTCATTGACTTTTGTCGGGAAATTTTAAAAATCACAATTTCTTCTCCACCTATCTTATCCTAATCCTATTTATATATCCCGTTATTATAGTCGGCTGGACGGAATCAATCTTCGGATCTTTGAATCGAAAAGCGAAATGCTTCGAGCATTGAAATCTCGAAAGTGAGTACAAAGCACTCGTGAACAGATATCGCAAAACTTGATGTACTCTACATTAGACGCAGTGTAGGGTGATGAATGATGAAAATCGCTTTATAGGCATTTAAATGCGCTTACTTTTCGTATGCGCGACTTTCCAAAGGGTCTAAAGGGATAAACGACTTAGACTTTGCCGACTCTATCCGGAATTTATTGCATACACTTTTTACTTTTACTTACACTTTCCTTGAGTTGCATGGAAATTTTAGAGAAAGTTTGATAAACAACTTAACTTAAATTACCACTGGGCTGATAATTATTTCGCATGTTATGCGAATGATGCAGATGCAGATACAGATTTCAAAAAATAATCATACACGTAGTAGGCGTAAGGAAGTCGCTTCAAGTCGAACATTAATCGCTCGCTTGTTTCAATTTTGTATTTTGTTAGTGTGTTTGTTATGTAAATTTTCTAAACAATGAAAGCAAACGAAAAAGAAAACCGTAACTAGTGTTTGTCAAATTCTCTGAAAAGATAGACGACGTTAAACTGTCAGCCTTTCTAATTTTTTTTTTTCTTTTTTACTTTTTTTCACTTCACTTAAAATAGAAATTTTACAAAAAAAAAAAAAAAAAAAAAAAAAAAAAAAAAAAATACGCCTTAGAAGAAATCGTGAACACGTTTTTCAGAAGCTTAATATAATTTCTTGTCTTAGCGTTGCCCGTTTTCGAGATTGAGTGAAAACTTTCATCCTTAGTCGGCAGCAATTAAAAGCTTACGTACAAGATATTTCGGACAACAAGAAGAAGAAGAAAAAGGGACCGACATCAACATTCATTTCATTTTAAAAAGTGGGTGAAGAGCACCCTGCCAGAAGTGCCTCTTCACCCTTCTCCGTTCGCGTTAAGGTAAAGTTATAAAATTTGTAGTTTTCAGCTCTAATAAATTTCTCCCAATATTAAAAGCGCCGGCATCAATTTACGCCCATGATAAAATCTCCGGTGAACGTTCCCTTAAACGCCTGATTAAATCGTTTTTAATACTTAACAAGGAAAGCGAAAGAGAAGTAAACCTTGAAGGGAACAAAACGATTGCTTTGAAGGCCATTGCTGATGATCACAGTATAGCGACTGCCTATCGTTCTTAGAATCCTGACATTTATACAAGCGGATGAAGGTCGATAACAACTGACTGACCATAACACAAGTGCCTCTACGTGAATCAACATTAATTCTTTTTCAATTGCTGAGATTCAAGTGTCGATTCGTATGGATTGTGAAGATTCTTCAGAATATCTCGTTAACAGCTTTTCTCTCCCTGTTCCAATTTTCGAAATATCTTCCACCAAATTACGTCAATTTCACTAATCGTAGTTGCAGAACCGTCACTGTCTCAAAAATAAAGACAGACTTTGAAAGTCCGGCACAACCATTCCTTGATCGATTAAGAATCGAAAGTTAAAAAAGTGCGAACGATCTACGTATGCACACATTCGCAATATATTGAAAGATAAAACAACATCGACAAAAACCGTCAAATTGTGCAAGTAGCGAGACGTGGACTGTGTGCTCTGTTCAAGCGAAAATCAAATTGTTATACGACTCGAAATTCAGGCAGATTCAGGCGCCATAAAAGAGAACGAAGGTGCAAAGAGCTAAGCATTGGCAGCACAATATTCACTGCAGCACAATATTCAAGCGAAGGAAGTACTTTCAGATTGAATGCACTCGGGATCCAATTGGAAGTAATGAGACAAGTTTTCCTTTTTTTACTTACGTAACCCTGGCGAAAATCATATTTCCTAAGCAAATAACGATTTGCAAGAAATATTTTTTCTTAAATAGTAGAAATAATTCTGAATCTGAGCAACTAACTCGGTAATGCGAGCTTGCAGGAAAAATCAAATTTATTATTATGCAGTGCAAGGCACCGAAGGCAGAACATAACATGATTGAGAAAAACTTCTGAAATTGCGGAATTTTTAAAAAAACGATATGAAAAAACACATCTATCTTCTCTTGAATATTCTATTTTATATAAAACGATAATATTGGCCATAGAGAAAGATATTTAAATGCGAAGAGCTTTTTGCATCTTTTTGGCATTTTTAGATGTCGCTGACGTTTCCGGATCGTTGGTCTTTGCCTTGAAAGCATCTATAAGTAACAATTTCGTATAAAAGACGTTTCAAGCCTGAAGATGCAGCTACGTGGTTCTGTCGCCAGTATCATCCCCGCTTTATTTGCATCGGTAACGGGAAGCTTTCACCATCATTTTGAAACAAAAAAGTAATCATTGCGCTGTTCATTCTTAGGCATGACTTCATCGATGGCAATTACCGAACTTTGCAAATTGATATCGCTATCAACTTCACTGCTCTGACTGCTCTGACTGCCCTCGATAGCATGAACATGGTCGCTAGAACATTCATCCCGATCAGCACTATATATATCGAAATTATCATCATCAATGTGACGAATAATACGTCTGACAGAGGGACAATTGAAGCAGACATTTGTGAAGAATTCTTTTGATATTTGCTACCGGCACTCAATTCCTCATTTGATCTCGCACTTCGTGTAATATCTCCGATTCGGCGACACTTCATTATCTTCATTCCCGTCGCACCCTATGTTCACAGCTTTTATTGCGTGACGCTCTACCTTTTTTGGCACTTTTATATTTTCCCATTTATAAAATAATTGCGTCGAAAATAGAATATTCAAGAGAAGAAGAAACTTTTTATTTAATATACGAATGTTTGTAATCGAAAATTCTTAAATAAAAAAATCAAGCAAAAGCATCGAATACTAGATTGGAAGAAAAAAAAAACTCGAAAAAGGGTTACGCAAGAATTTTTAATAGGAAAGTTAGTTGTGCAAGTAGTGAGTGAGACGTGGACTGTGAAGAGAAAATCAAATTGTTATACGACAGATGAGCTGTTAGTCGAGAAGAGTACTTAGCTTACTTGGCCACAGTCATCTTAGCAATCGATCTAGAGGCCTTTCTCTGTTCCGCTTTTTCTGCGAGTGAGTAAATCAATAACAGATGACTTGCCGAGCAGCGGATATCCTCAATTCTAACAACAACAACAACAATAATCGATGTCGAAAATGCAATTTTGGAGTTCCGTGATTAGCGTCGATGTACACCGAATATCTCAATGATATTGAAGGAGTAGCAGTGTCTTCAAAGAATCGAAGCTTGCAAAGATTTGTTTCATTTTTCTCTTCTTCTATATTCTCTTTATTCTCCGATATTAGTTGCGGTACAAGAGTACATTAAATTTGTGCGGACGTATGCAAGACTTAGAAGGATTTGAAGTCGACCTATCTTCTATAATACCGACCAATAAGCTTGTCTGTCCGGGATGTCTTCTTGCGTTCAGTTTGTACGGCCGAATTGTTGAAATATTTTGACGAAATTTAACGCACTCAGGTGGTGTGTAATGGCCCAAGGCCGAACGCTATTCAATTCGACCATTCCCTATACAACGCCTTATTGCGTTGTATTCTATGTAACGATGGCACTTGACTCACTGTAGTGTTTCTCTTTGCTCTTTCAAACCGTAATGTATTGAGTTTCCTAGCGGGGCTTTCTTTATTAGGATGATTGCCGAAAAATCGGTCCTTTAGTAAACTTCAAAACACCAGTCATGCTTTCAACATAGAACTTCTAATCTATCAGATAAATGGTATCTGTATGTGGAAGTAACGATGTGCAATATTTGAGGTAAAACTTTTCTACCATCCTGAGGGGGGGGGGGGGGGGGGGGGGGGGGGATGTCCCTGTCTGCATATCAATAGCAAGTTTGGCTATTGCCAAACTGCTAGATTTGATGTGAATAAGACCGACCTATGCAACCGTTCAGGGTCCCACATTGATTAACAATACACGAATGTGTGTCTTATGATTGTCATATAACATGAGACCAGCACTTTGAGTGCGTTAAATAGATCTTAAGATAAGTAAGCTAAAGACGTCTTTTTTCTTCAGCGAATATATATATATATGTAAATATCTGTGTATGTATGTATGTATGTATGTATGTAGGTACACATGTTTATGTCATTTCGATACATTGACCGATTTGGCAGAATTTCAAGAAAAAGAACATTTTTTTTTTTTTTTTCTTTTTTAATTATCTGCTATTATATATTATATCAGCCTACTGTTCGAAAATTCATATAAATAATATTTTTTATTTAACGTAAAATATGACAAGTAATCCCTCTCGGTGTATGTGTAATATTTTATAATCTTTTTTGTTTTTTTGTTTTTATTCTCTTGATTTTAAAAATAGTTTAGGAAATCCTCTGACAACAAATGCACTCAACTACTATTTAAGATCTCTGTTATTAAAGCAAGCGATTCTGTAGTTTTCCTTTATTTTTATTAAAAAAAAAGAAAAAAAAAGAAAAAAAGAGAAAAAGAACTGATTACATACTCACAGCCTACTCAAGATTATTTATAGCATTCCTTTTTTTCTTTTTTTTTTTTCAACTTGATTTAAATACCAGTTCTTACTTCATACAATCACTCTGCAATCAGTTTCTCTGCTTGCTTTAGCCAGAGAGATGAGAAATGAAATTAAATTTTTTTTTTTATAAATTCATTCGAATATGATTAACAATCATCTACAGAAAATTGAATGGATTTTTTATTTATTTATTTATTTATTTTTTTTTTTTTTTCTCAATAAAATTTCACCCATTTTTGAATTTCTTTTAAAAAATGTTCAAAAAATTAATGAAAATCAAAAAAAAAAAAAAAAAACAATTCTTGTTAATATTGAATCGAACGAATTAACCTTCAATTGTCAAATATTCTAAATTTAGAAATACAAAGCCTTAGTATGCCTGATATGAAAATTCTCTCATTACACGGAGGACATTGTTAGTCAATATTGCATTGAATAAGTTTCGACAACGCGATTTTCTATATTATGCTAGTTCGTTCACGATTTTTACATATATAGATTAAATCAAGCATTTAAAGGGTGTCCGCAATTTGTGATAAAAACGATAGGGAAGTGAGCATAGGCTTACTAGGCAATCGGCTTTCATCGGTTGAGCACTCACTGCAGCTACGGCCAAAGTGAGTTCTATCGCTTTAAAATTTGAACAGTCGAGATTTTCCCACTCTTTAGGATGCTATTACTTTTTAATTTTAATTTTTCATTTTTATTATTGTTTTTTTATATATATAATTAAGAGGTTTGGTCAAAACGTTTGTAACACTTAAAAATGAAGTTTTTCACAAGTAGCTGCTAAGTATATGAAAGTATATGAAATTCTGAATTGATTCGGACATATCTCTGTGTGTCCGCCCGTCTTGTTAACGTCTGTGGTAAACATTTCCCCCGTTGCAGAAGTTAAGATATCGTCTTCAGGCTTTGCACGAATGTTGTTACCGAAAATGGCCCAAGTTGATCAAGGCGCAAATGGAGATTGCAATATAAACTGAGAACACCTGCACTATGTGGGTTTTTTCTTTTGCTGCAGAAGATACCCGCCAAAAGGGAGACATAACACCCACTCCCACCTAATGCTATTCGATATTAAAATTTTCTTTTTTTTTTTTTTTTGGAAGATAAAGTTGGATTATATAGAAGATTCGACCACTCGATATTTCTTATTTGTTATCCTAGCCTGTGCCACTTGTGGCACAAGGATACATTAAGTTTGCGCAGATATATTATACAATAAAACACTCAAAAGACTTGAGATAGACTCACGTGTTACGATACGATGATTTAACTTAAACGTATCTGTCCGTCTGTCCATCTTGTTTTCTCAAGGCCACAGCTTTTAAAATACTTCGATGAAATTTATTAGACGGACTTGCTTTGCCCCAAAGGAAAGCTAACACTATTGAGAATTGTTCGGATCGCACTACTTGGTCGACCTTTTCTCTCTGTTAAGCCGTAATTTGAAAAGTCGATATATTAATAATTGTAGGATCGTCTCGTATGACGGATTATTTTGAAAAGTCGATATATTGATAATAGCAAGATGGTGTAGGGTGTTCAATGGTGAGCTGTATCCCACTATTATGGGCTGTTCTATATTATATTTATATTCTTTCTTTTCACTTTATTTTGGTTTTTATTTCAATTCTCTTTTTCAATTGTTCATTTCATTTATTATTAGAACCTTGACTTTGGTGGATAGAACCTTTTTAGGGACCACAATAGCAAAGCATATCAGTCGTTACAGTTAGCAGAGAACTTACAGTCTACGCTTACAATTCGCGAAACCATACGATAAAATCAAGGGTCAGCCTTATGTTATGGAATTCTTTCAGATTCCAAGTTACAATGTCTTCTTCTAGCTCCGTTCAGTTCCGTTCAGTTCAAGCCCGATAAGTAATTAACGATTTGAAATGATTATGAGTCGCATTCTAATTCGATTTCCACGAGATTGCAGACGGAAAGACGGACGTATTGAGTTGGCTTAGAATCATCTGTAGGCTCTGTGATGGATATTCTCGCGAATTTTGCAAATAAAAAAGTTTATAATCCCAAGCAAGACAACAAATCGTCTTCTCGTGCATGAAAACTCACTTTTGAGATAAATAAAATTTAATGACGTAGACTTAAGCTTCGCTCAAATTAAGAATTCAATTAAAGTCAAGTGTTAGTTTGCACCTATTTTGCGAACTCAAATATAGAAAACGGATGGATGTACAGGTAAATGAACTTCACTTGATTTATTCAGAAGCTTTGCTTTCTTCCACTTGAAGAAGGCATTTATTGACAAAATTTGATACAAGAAGATAGCTTTGCGTCCGTTAACCGCTATTGGTGGCCCAGAACAATTGGAACATGGAGCTTTGCAACAATACATCCCCCACCATGTGCACAGCAAAACTTTATGGTCATGAATATGCCGGTTCCCAAGACTTCTTGCACTTGCAATTATCGTAGTCGCAAGACTTTTCATCGTCACTCACAATACGCAACAGAAAACTCTTCTTGTTTTTGCCCGGCAAGCAATGAAACCGCGATGTCGAAATGCTTCGCATTAATTCATCATTTTCATCAATAGGTAGATGTCGCTGATCAAAATACATGCAATCACCTAATATAGCCGGAAATTTGTAATATTCCAGCGTTACGGTGAGAGACAGAAACTGCATTCCTTTGAAAATGTAGTCGAGAAAAGAAAGGCAATGCGTAGCATATTTTCACCTGTTGTTTATCGTGATAAATTACATTAATTAGGGCAACGGCAAAAGTCTTTGCATGAATTAAAGCAAAATAATATTAATAAAAAAAAAAAAAGAAAAATTATATTAGGGCGACCCATAACTAATCAATTATTTTCGCAAGATACCATTTCTCATTAGTCCTGCGGCAACCAGACAACTGTAAGCATACTTTTTTTTTGCTGCTATTCTTCAACCAGTTTGTTAGTAATTTATTCCCAACAATATATAAATTTTTTTTGTAGCCTTTTTTGTAATAAAATGGCGGACTTTATACCTTCTGAGAGCCATATTCGTAATTGTGTACTTTTCCATCTTAACGCCGGTTTAAGTGTCACGGAAACAACGAGCAAAATTTGCGACATATATGAAGATGTGTTGAAGGTCAACAAGTGTCAACGGTGGTTCAGAAGATTTGCTGCAAGTGATTATGACCTGCGAGGTAAGCATCGAACTGGACGCCCAGGTCAATTCGATAACGACGCCTTAAAATCTCTAGTGGAGTCCGATCCAAGCTTATCTATACAAGAAGACAAGGTTATCTATACAAGAACACAAGGTTATCTATACAAGCAGACAAGGTTATCTATCAAGAAGCGTTGGCTCTACCTCGTCCATCGTACAAAGGCATTTAAAAGAAATTGGCAAGGTACATAGACAAGGTAAGTGGACTCCACACCTTTTGTCTGAGGCCAATAAAGATCTTCGGCGAACAATTTGTAATTCCATGCCCACCAGACTAAGCAGAGATCCTTCTTTGTCTAGGATCGTAACAGGAGATGAAAAATGGATCCTTTATGATAACATAAAGCGATCGAAACAATGCTTGTCTGCAAACGGGAGACCTCTTCCAACCCCTAAACCAACCCTATCCCTGACGAAGGTGTTATTGTGTATTTGGTGGGATCGGTCCGGTATAGTGCATTACGAATTATTGAAACCTGGGGAGACAGTTACTGCTGACCTGTATTGTCAACAATTACAACGGTTACAGTCCGCACTCATAGAAAAAAGACCAGCTTTAGTGAACAGAAAAGGTGTGCTACTCCAACTCCAAGATAATGCCCGTCCTCATGCAGCGAAGATTACTCAAGAGAAAATTAAGCAGTTAGCCGGGGAACTTCTACCGCACCCTCCATACTCTTCAGACCCAGCACCGTTGGACTACCAGCTGTTCAGGCCACTAGAGCATTCGTTACGAAATAAAAATTTTAATTTCTTATCCGATGTCCAAACGTACCTTGAGTTATATTTTAAGTCACGCCCACTTTTTCCAGTTTTTCAAGAGGGAGGTTGAACTTTTGCAGGAACGATGGCAACAAGTCATCCCAAACGACGGTAATTACATAAACGATTAAAAAATAAAAATGACATTTCAAAAAAACATTTTGTCTATGAATGCAAAATAATTGATTAGTTATGGGTCCCCCTAATATAAAAAATTTGCGTGTGCGAATTTTTTTTCTTTTTCATATCTTTTTCGTTTTGGTTTTTTGGTTCATTTGTAAATGTGTTTTATTACCTTGCTTTTGAGTAATGTGTGGTGCGTAAGTAATTTATAAAAATGTGCGTTGAAATGAATGTGCGCATGGTAGAAAAATTTTGAAAAAATTAAAAAAAAAAAGAAAAAACAGTTACAAGTTATAATTTTGTGGTTTCTGTTTATTAAAAACTTGTTTTCCTTTTTTTGTGGATATCCCAGTAGAGAGATCACTACTGAGAAATCAGATGATGTCAAAATATTATTCGATAGGCAACTAATCAAAATAAATTCTAATTAGCAGCGAAAAGGAAGTCTACATTTACCTTAGGACTGCGCTTCTTTATGCAAAACTTAAGATTCGTTTCTTTTGGAGTCAAATTCTTATTAGTCGGTCATGTACCTTAATGCCCTTAAACTTAGTTTACAAACTCTAAGTGGATCCAGCAAAAGCATTTTACCAAAGGAAAAGCTTCATAAATTAAGCTTTACTTGACCGTACGTCCCTCGCGCAGTCTTTTAAATGGCAAACAAGCTTATATTCCATAGCCTTCCTTAGTGACCTTCAATGTTCATCATTCTAGTTCGCTCGGTATTCAAGCATGATTGGAACAAACGAATATTAAATATCGTGATCTAGAGGTAGAAAAGGATTATAAGAAAAAAAAAAGAAAAAACAAATAAGTAAGAAAATTAAATTCGATCGCGACCGAATCTTTTATGCCCATCGAAAATTCTCATGATCTATAATATAGAGCGGGCGCAGATGTTTTCTTCTATTTTCAAGATAAAAGTATTTGTGGTATAACCGTGGTAGGCGTGTCCTTTGAAACGTTTAAGTCATTTCCAAATCCTTTTGCAAATTTTCAGGTGATATTTTCAGTTTACGGGGGGCAATGGGAGACTGTATAACCACAAATGCTATAAAGTTACGCAAACAGACAGATGGACAGACAAGCACACAGGCGTCTTCAAATGCATTCAATATTTAATACTGATCAAGAATTTATGTCTATATATATGAATCGATTTAATCATGTCCGTCTGTCCGAATTTGTAATGGGCAAAAATGAAGGCAGAATCATTGGAAGTTCTTGCAAACGCAGCTTGGATTTGAATGGAATGAATGGACTAAATCGATCGAAAGACACAGATCTACAGCACCATGTACGCAACGACGCAAACCCCTCTACTTTTCAAGAGGAACAAAAAATGTGCTTTTGACTATTACTCATAAAGTATAGCCGATAAATGCACGATGTATGGGCGCTGCTGCAGTGTCTGTATTGACCGCGCGTATCCAACATCATTGTGTATCAAGATTGAATTTTTTTCCACTACCTTTTTTAACGGGCAGGAATAAGCTTCAGAAATCCCATAAAGTATACAAATTTTTGGCCAGTTTCAAATTTGCAATACACCTAAACATGCCCGCCTGCTCGTCCGTCCATCTGTCTGTTGGCGCAACTTTGTGTGGTATTTGTGGTAAACATTCTGCCGTTAGCGACAATGAGCAGATCGCCTACAAATATGCAAAAGAATTTAGTGTTGACTTAAAGTTTTCCGAGGACCCGCTTATAACGCCCACACGCCACATGCGACAGAAGCTCTTATTCTGAAAATAGAAAAAATCATCCGCGTCCGCTTCATATTATAGAAAATGAAAATTTAGTCTCTTTGGGGTCGGGGTAAGGGTGATGGGTATAAAAGAATTTTCTTACTTGTGTTCATTTTACAAACACATGCACCCTACTTTTGCATCACATTATTAGGCGGTAAACAGAAAACAAAATATAGTTAGTCTCTGTCCACCCTCTGTCGATAGTATGGTATAAAAATAGTAGAAACTTATGAACAAAGCCCGTTGTACGGCTCAATGTTCCGCGCTCAAGTACTTGTAAATACACATCGATCGAATGAGTAAACGAATGAGTTGCACGATTAGAACAAAACTTGAAGCTGCCTATACAAAGATATTATTTGCAAACAGTGTACGGTTGATGCGTTGAAGTGAAAGACGACATTCTTGAATACTCGATACTTGAATTATTATTATGACAAACGAGAATGCATTCAACTTTCTTTACCTTTCACATAACTAATTAGCGGCGAAGAAGTGCAATAATTTTGAAAAAAAAAATTTGATTTCCCATGAAATACGCTTCCGTTCATTCTAATCAATAAATGTCAGCCTTACGAAAAGACAATCTCAGCAAATCAATAAGCCGTCATTATCCCAGGAAGCTAATTAATATAATAAATAATAAAAATAAAAATGCAAATAAAAATAAAAATCAAAATAAAAATGAAAATAAAAATTAATTACCTTGTACTTAAAGTGATCGTTAGCAAGTGTTAAAACTTCATTATAACATTAACTGCAGTCGGCGATAGACGTAAAAGAAAAAAAGGCTACCAATCGTTTTTGTAATAATTAATGGCTTGAAATGAAATTTGATAAAGAAAGCGTCATTAAAAGCTTAATTTCATTATGCTAATGTCACGATTTTCTCAATTTTTTTTATTATTATTTTTATTTTATATTTCATTTCTTCTTCATTTCGACACATTTTTTCTTTTTTTTACACGCTTAACTTCGTATTGATTGTTTAAAGTTCTTTCATCTTTTCTATCCAATAAGCGAAATGTGAAGATATAGTTGTGTTGTCATCCCTTTTGTAATACCTATCACCTGCACACACGCACACACGAACAATGATCCTAACAAGTGTATGATCTATGTTTTTATTTGGTTCCGTGTCCTTCCATTCGAGGTTTCTTGCTCGAATTTTGATCGTAAGAAAGGCTTACTATAAAAAGTTAAAGCTTACCACGTGTACTTTTAGCTCATGGACATACATCAGGTCGCGAAATGAACGAAATCCGGCCAAAACAAATTTATAAGAAGGCTTTCTTTTTTCGGAAAATTTTTCATCAATAGGTCATCAACAGTCAAGTATTGCACTTCTTCGGACATATAAGCCACAAACTTATTGGCCCCAAGAAAAAAAAAAAAAAAAAAAAAAAAAAAAAAAAAAAAAATAAGTCATCAAGTGTAACTTATATTCGTCTGAAATTTTAGTAAGACCATCCGAAGGTTTGATTTGAAAATTCTTCTCATCAATCGCACTGTCAGATAGAATGAGAAAAGAAATTTTTTTAAAATATTTCCACATTTGCTTGAGACTATGGGGTGTACGAGAGTCGCTTGGTAACCCCAAGCGCTTTAAGGCGTGTACATTTGTATCTCGGTAATCGATCACTCGATCGATATACTCTTCTACGATTTTTATATTGCATTTGTCTGCTTGAGGCGACGTCGACTAAAGACTCTTCTCAAGCCGTATATAACCTCTGACATTTAATTGCATCATCCCGGTCCCAGCCAATTCAGATGCCAAGTGAATAGGCCTTTCTTCTCCATTGCAATAGTCGATGGCGGTCAATTTGACGAGCGAGCTTTACATTCATGTCATAGGTCTGCAAAGATGGGTAAGCAAAATTCGTTTCAAAATGTATATAATTTTCAAAAGTTATTTACATTTCTTTTGTGAAATAATCCCAAGCACATAATATGTTTATGTAAATTTTTATATAAATATAAAAATCAATTTTGACAAATGTCGTATCCGTAATAAAATTAAATTATTTCGAAATTTATATGTCAAGCAGAAAAAAAAAAATTAATTTTTTTTTTTTTTTTTTTAATACATATTTTGCCTCTTTGATAAGGTGTTAAAATTTGAAATACTACCGTAACTGGTCTTTATGTGGTAAGCAATAGGAGCATTGAACTGTCAGTCTATAGCGCTAACGAGTATATTTGTAATAATATAATGAAATCAAACAGTACTTTTCAACTTAATATTTCTCTCTGTCTTGACAGCTAGTTTAAGTCTATGACAGTATTAAAGAAGAAGAAGAATAAAGGAAAAAGCAAAAAAGAAGAAAAACAATAACTTCTATAAATGTTTAATTTATGTCACTGTTATCCGAACAATGCATAAAAACAATGCAAACGTTTCCTTATCCTAATTATTTCATTACAATCAACTCATGTCTTCATCGATTGCTGTATGCTCGCTTGTAACGTTGCCCTTGATATCGGCTCAATGTATCTGTTTTCATGTTTTATTTTATCTCTAACAAGCTTTACCTGATATTGATCGACGATTTACTTTAAATATTTATTAGAACTGTGTAGATTTTCATAGTAAATTTTCCAAAAAAAAAAAAAAAAAAAAAAAAAAAAAAAAAAAAAAAAAAAAAAAAAAAAAAAAAAAAAAAAAAAGTTTTGATAATGCAAAGCGTTCACAGCATTATTGCTTGTAACTCCTTTATAAAACTCTGTCGATATAAAAGAACGTCACCAGGCCTAGCACATATCACCGAAAAAAATTAGCCTTTGTTATGTACGCGAAATTTTTTTTTATATCACAAGGGCTTATGTAATGCCAGTCAAGGGATACCGTCTGCTTTCAAACCACATACACCGGAAGTGATCTTCTCGATCCAAAATGCTCCTGGCAGATAATGTTTTTTTTTTGCATATTGTAAATAGAGTAAACCTTTCACTTATTCTCAAAAGTTACGGGAATTTGGAAAACACTCTTATCGAGTTGTACACTTTCTGCAGGGCAAGGTTTTTTTTCTCTTCCTCATCCAAACTAAAATATTCTACATGGAAGTATCGAAAATTTCACTAATATATTGTTCTTAAGACTCGATATTTTTCTATTTGCTAATAGGTATTTGTGTGTGTGTGTTTGTGTGTCTTTGTGTGTGTCTTTGTGTGTGTGTGTGTGTGTGTGTGTATGTGTGTGTGTGTGTGTCTTGGTCTGAGTTTAAGATAGGCAAGAAGCTTTCCGTGAACCCAAATTTACAATTCAAACCGGACACATACATGTGATGCTTTATCCGCTTGGTTCCTTCCGACAAGATCTACTATTTTATGTTCAGGGAGTAAGGGCTTTAAGAGTATATTAATACAATTTTTTTTTTAAATCCACGTCTAAAGTCTACCGTAACTTTTGGTGACTCTATAAGCAATTAGTTGCCTGGTGAAAAATCGCATAAATCGTATCGTATCGTTACGTACGTAATGTCTACCGTAACTTTTGGTGACTCTATCAGCAATTAGTTGCCTGGTGAAAAATCGCATAAATCGTATCGTATCGTATCGTATCGTATCGTATTGTATTGTATTGTGATTTTCACGGCTATACGCGGATGTTAATAGCGATCCGAGTTTTATTAATTAGTCGTCATTCTTAAGAATTTGACATAGCGCGGGCAGGAGAGTTCCATGCCATTCACATATACTTTTAGTTAGAAGTAACATCGTATGCAGGCAACAAAAGATCGCATTTATTGAAAAGACAATACAGAAATGGGCGGACCTTTGTATGAAAATCCTAACATTCATTTTTACTTTTTCGAACAAAGTTCTTACCCGATTAGTAAAACGATCATACGAAAATCAACATAAACGGTAAGATCAACTTCCGATTCAGTCGATTCAATGGTTCCTTTTTGTAAGCAGCATTTCGATATAACTTAAGATTTACGTAAAATAAAATTATGTCTATAATGGGAATTTATTGAACGAAGCTAAGACGTAGCTGGACCTCTCTATTTTTGCAACGACTAGAAAGAATTGCATCTCACCGATTCATGATACTAAGACAGACAGATAGACAGACAGACAGACAAGGTAACATGCCACATACGTTGCATACATATCGAATTATTGGAAACGAAAGTCAAAATTCCGTTTTGAGATATCGTACACATCGAGATTGCTTGGGAACGCTACCGCTTAATGCTGTTAAAGCTTTTTCTATGAAAAAGCCGAAAATTTCCAGCGCAATGTAATCAACTGGTCTTCAGGTCTTGAGTACATCTGCATATCGAAGCAGCACGATTTCTTTGCAATCGCAAATTCTAGCAAAAGATGATAAACTAACTTTTAACAAATAAATAATTTTCCTAAACATCATTTCAAGTGGTCTGTAAATAATAATAATGAAGAAGAACAAAAAAAAAAAAAAAGAAATCGCTCAGGGTACCCAAAATTCGTTTTACTGGCTGAAACGAAATCTCTCTCACTTGTTTTGCTTTAATCTAAAAATGTTAAAAAGTCCACCACTTTGTGGTCACCAAACTGAGATACTTTTAAGTACAACAAAAACAAAAAATAAAAATAAAAATAAAAATAAAAAACAATTTCAACTAAAATTGGCAACATCTGCCAAACAAGTTCGATTTGCACAAATATACATAGACGGACAGTTAACAATGGTTAGAGACGGAGGCATACACAAATACACTGTATTTTCAAATCATTGCTTAAGAGTGAACGTTCAAATATTTTTCAAGTTATTTAAAAGAAAAAAAAAAAAACGAAAAAGAAAAAGAAAAAAAAAGCTTTGGAAATGAAAGCCTTGCAGTTATTTAACAAAAGCAATGGGAATAACAGCAACGGCAGTAACAACAACTGCAACTACAATGAAATAACAAAGTTAAAAAAAGAAGAGGAAGACGACGACACAGAGTAGGTATCACGTCCCTGGAATGAATTTAAGATCGCTACACAGAGAATGCACAGCTTTTTTCTTTTCTTTT
>KK502408.1:2063256-2083256 GCA_000688735.1 Glossina austeni
TTTTTTGCTGCTATTGTCGTCAGTCTAACTTGCATTTTTACAAAAAAAAAAAAAAAAAAAAAAAAAAAAAAAATAAAAAAAAAACAAAAAAAAAAACCATTAAACCCTCAATAGCTGCATCGCGAAACACAAAATCTACACTCAACCGAAAACATACATTTATTAGGCGGTCAAATGGGTGAGAGAGTCGTTTCGTTTGTTATTGTTGTTGCTATTGCTGTTGCTATTGCTGTTGCAGTTATATTATCAAACGGTGGAAAAATAAATTTAATGGCTTGCTTTCTTTTTCTTGGATATTCTCATTATTGTTGTTGTTGTTGTTGTTGTTGTTGTTGTTGTTCTTGCTTTGCATTCTGTAACAATTTGAAATTTGTTTTAGTTTAAGACTTTAAAAGCATGTGGATGCCTATGACTAGATGTGGTTTCACGTTAGTTAGTTCGTTTTGATTTGGTTTGCTTTGGAATGCAGTTTGTCTGGATTTTATATTTCTGGGTGCAAACACTTACCCACACACACACACACACACACACACACATCTCGATACATACACATCCATACACTTTCACAAGTAATAGTTGTTCTTTCAATTATGCGATAATTTGATAATAGAAAAAACAATTGATATTTTTTCTCCTTTGTCTTGTTCGGGAATAATTTATGTTTATGTAGAGAAAGATGAAAAGATTTTTTCTCCTCCTCCTCTCGCACATTTTTGAAGCGCGTTACAATTATTGAAATATTTTATAAATCAAGAGTTCATGCGTATTCCTGAGAGTTGTATGTAAAGATCTCACCTGCGTTTATGGGCTTTACACGCGAACGCTTTCGCGACTTTTGCTAGACTAAGAAAATCCTAATCGCGTTTCTATCGTAAAACTTTGACTTCAATAAGTAAAAATCTGCCACACCCACAAACATTTTGAGATATATTCACATTTTATTATACCGATCAGATTCAGAATTGCTTTCTAAATCGATCTAAGCTTTTTCT
Source organism: Glossina austeni (assembly GCA_000688735.1). NCBI lineage: Eukaryota > Metazoa > Arthropoda > Insecta > Diptera > Glossinidae > Glossina > Glossina austeni. The sequence goes on from KK502408.1 coordinate 2,064,249, forward strand.
GTCTGCCTATCTGTCCTGGGTTTTGGCATTCAACCTACAGATCGCAAATTTTGTGATATTTCCGATAAAGTTTCACCCCAAGATGAACGCTTTTAAAAACAGTTTAATTCGGACCACTTTTTATTTAGAAAGAAAAACAAAATTGGTTTTTGAAAAGTATTTGAAAAATTTTAAACCTTCTTGTGTGTGCATCTTCAGTTTAAAAGGAGATTCCGGAGTCCAGGAAGTGATTGATGTCTGCTCATGTATTCTTGTGTTCAACCTACAGGTCGCAATTTTTACTTTGTTTCTCTTCATGAAAAAACTTTGCAAGTTTCACAATTCCTCGTGAAAAGTTGTTGAGTGACAGTGAAAACAATTTATATCGGGATACGACAATCTTTTTAAAACCCTTTTCGAACAATCGTTCCTATGAGAACTAAATCTTCCTTCATATAGGAAAAAAAATGTAATTTTCAATATTTCTCTTGATCAAAATTAGTTGATAGTTCAGCTGAGCGAATTTGCACCGAGCCCCGCAGCCCTAGAAAATAATCCTTTATACGGTAAATATTTTCAGCTGTCATATGCATGATAATAATTTGATTCATAAAAAGGCATTTAATATGAAACTTAACTGCATCAAATTTGGACCAAGCAGATCTATCTATTTTCAGGACACCATCGCTTATAAGAATTCTTATGAAAAAATAAAACCCTTACGAAGCCAGAATGCTCCAAGTTTTGAATATTTTATGATGAAAATTTTCCCATCATGACAATTGAAGTTAAAAATTGCCCGGTTTATGTTCTGGAACACATTCCATGTAAGGCTTCTCTGGGTCAGTAAATTTTTTTATTGATTTTTATATTGATTTTTAATATTGAATGGAAACGTGCATCACATGGCTTTATTGTTTTAAAGTCATCCTCAACGTCTCGCACTTACAGCATTTCCGCTAATAAGACAGCTATCCAGAGTGGTCGAAGAAACGTTAGGCCAAGCATAGCTTGATTGCTTGCATCGTGCGCTTCTCCCTGGGAATTCTCCGATTAGTGAGGTCTATCACTATTCCATTTATTAGTTAGTTAATCAATTATTTATTATTGTCGGCTGCGAGATGATTAGCAAATGGTTATAGGACTCTGGGCACGATTACCTGCTCGTAATGGTGCCATCTGGAAACGTTAGAATTTCGATGAAGATAAAGAGCGTGTAAAAAATAGTCAGAACTGATAAAATAAAATAAAATTAAAAATACTTTGCCGCAGTTTATGTCCGATATTAGTGAATGAGAAAATGCTAACGTAAGACGATTCCAAAGTCATAAAAAAAAAAAAAAAAAAACCAAAAAGAAGCGAGCAACAAAAGACCGCCGAAAGATTAGATGGATAAATCTTTTTTGCAAAGAGACTAAATCAGGGGAAGTTCTTACTATAAAAAGGATTCAATGCGAAAGACTTTCTTATCTCAGTCTCAAGAAGGTCCACTCTGTGTGGACCTTCAAACAATTTGCGTTCTTATGCGCATTCGATGCCCATAACATCGCATTGCATATGACATTTTTTCTTCCACATATCTATGTAAAATTTATGCTCGGCCTGTAGTAGGAAAAATCTAATAAAAGAGCAATTTTTTTGCCATAGAAAGGGGAAAAATGCCGTTATTTTCGCCAAATTGCGTTATTTTGGGTCAATTGTGGGTAACAGGGGAAGAGAGTGAAAGTTAGAAGTTGGAAGGGAGAGGAAACGTTAGATAGAAATAGTTTAACATAAATTTCTCTGTCTCTGTGTCTCTCTCTCTCTCTCTCTATCACTATCATCAACTATTTCTTATTAGATTTATTTGAGTTGATTGCGGAAGAGTTGATCCAATTAAGAAAATCTTTAATGTTTTCTTAAATGCATTGGAATTTTCTTAAATTCTTTTATTACATTTCATCGTCAAACGCATTGATAGATGAGCAGGTTTGTGTTATGATGCTTGAAGTCGAAAACAACAGCAGACATTAATAACGTATATGAAACATACTAATTTTCTTACCAAAACACTGCAGATGACGATGATGATGATGATCATGATGATAATAATGACATGGCGTCATACTTCTCTTGAACCAAAACAAAGCTACAACAGCAATAGCAACAAACAACAACCGCACGCGGCAGACGTGCTCAAGATCATTGCCATTTTTAGAAATTTTGTTTTTTGTTTATTTTGTTTTATTTTATTTTTTATTTTTTGTTGTTGTTGTTTTTTTTGGTTTGCGATATTTTGGTTTCGATTTGCTGCTGAAAACGAAACATACATAAATAACGTAACATAAATACAAGCGTGTATTGATGCTCATTGCTTTGTGTGTACATGAAGGTCTCCCTTATGTTATGTTAGATGTGCCTGTTGTATGCGCGTAGATGTGTGCAACTTTTTGCTTAAAACAAACTTGTTTATTTGAAACATGTTTTGTGTGTTGCATGTGTGTGTTTGTGTGTTAACAGAAGAATAAAGGAAAAAGCAAAAAAAAATTAAAAACGCAGCCACTCTTCTCAACTACTACTGCCTTACGTACCGCGTACGTATTTGTTTTACTTTAGCAAAACTTTACGATGGATTTTAAATTAAATAACAAGTGTTTTCTTTTTATATGCAAGTGTAAGAAATTGTTAAACTTATCTCTTAGGCCAGACTTGCCTAACAATTTATGAGGAATTGTCAGCAATAAACATGCTAAACATTATTGCAAATGTTGGCGCAAGCAGTGTTAGTGAAGCAATAAAAAGAGCAGCGCTTAGCTTTAACCCTGCAAGTCTATAAAAATGATAGAGAACATCTTCATAAATACGTCTGTCTAAGCTTTAGCTTTAAGTTTAAACATAGAAACCTATTAATTTTTTATATGAAAAATGAGTTGCACTACCGCGAGCTCTCATCAACACAACATACAAAACACAACGTTGGCAATTATTGTTGTAGCCGCTCGGCAGTTGTGTTTATTTTTAAATATACATTTTTTGGCACTTTATTTTTTTATTTTTTTATTTATTTTTTTTTTTTGTTTTTATTTGTCTGCCAGTAAGTGGTGTGGTGGGTGCTGCACACACTCATGCGCCTATGACTCATGCTCGGTTAGCTGCATGCCTGACATAAGCTCAGTTGTTTGCTGGGTACCTGCCGCGACCTGCCGCCAGCCTGCGCGCTGGCGATTGTTGTTTGTTGTAATTTATCAGACATTTGGCAATGACCAGCAAAGATTGTTATTTTTTTTTTTTATTTTTTTTTTTTTTGTTTTCTAACTAAGAATCCAACAACAAATCGCTAGAAATAAAATCATTAAATTAATTCAAAGAATTTTGAGCATTTAAATGATAAAAAAAAAATAAATAAATAAAAAAAAAATTTGTAAATGTTATGAACGATAAAAACCGATTTTTTTAATGCCCTATACTATATATATAAGTGGGCAATTTTTATTTTTATTATACAATCCATTAAAACTAATTTTGTAAACTATGTCTTTTCACTTCGAATCGGATCGAAAGTCGATTCTTTTTTTTTTTTTTATTTTTTATTTTTTTTTTTTTTTTTTTTGTATAATTCGGAATTATTTGCATAATGCTTAACGGCTTAGGGAGGACCAATTGTTTAGCTAAAAGTAAAATCATCTTCTTGGTTGGTTTCTCCTTAGTGATAAACTCCGATTGTATGGCCCACTGGCCTTTGCTTATGCTTTGTTTTTCTTACGATCTCAATCCTATTCAATTTTCGTCTTCGAAGCTTATGCGCAAGCACTATAAGTCTTGTGATCGAAATGGTGTTTCGTTTAAGCTGAAATTAAAAAAGAGAGAAAAACACTTTTTTCTTAACTTGAATTTTAGTGGTTCAAGTTCGACAAAATATCACCTGCTCGACTGAACTCTGCAAATGATCTCTTATCGCCTTCACTTGTTCGATTATTCAGTGCCGCTACTAAGAGTAGAGATTTAATACTGGAATTTCGCATCTTCTTCTATCTTGTTTCTTCTTCTTCTTCTAGCTTGTTTCTTCTTCTTCTTCTATCTTGTTTCTTCTTCTTCTTCTATCTTGTTTCTTTTTCTTCTTCTTCTATCTTGTTTCTTCTTCTTCTTCTATCTTGTTTCTTTTTCTTCTTCTTCTTAAAAGACTATTGAATTTAACTGACGGCTCTTCTTAACCAAATATTTTAGAATGAAAACAAACAAATGTTTAACTAAAAGATAAAATCCTCCCCGATTAAATACTAATGAAAACGGATCGAAATCGAACGAAATCGAAATATTTAATAATGAGTAAGTCATTTAGACGCAAATAATATAAAATCCAAGCATTTTAAGAAACATTTTCTTTCGGTTAAGCCTATTACCGATTTTTCAAATGAAGCGAAGCAAAAATTCCAATGAGTTATATAAAAAAAAAAAAAAAAAAAAAAAAAAGGGTAGACAGACTGCTTAGAGAAAATTCAAATTATCTGAGCTGAGCTGAGATGAGGCAATTTCCGGTCGAACGACAAACGAATGTTGTAAAAGTGACAATAAAAAAAAAAAACAATATTTTTTGTTTAACGGTTGCATATATCTGCATAAAGTTAATACAACCAGGGCCACTGGTAGCGGAGTGAATAACAAGCAGACTTCAATTTTTTGATATCTTCTTTAAAGTTTATGAATAAGCGAAATTAAAGAGAAGGCAAAAAGACGCGCAGACAGCCAAGCAGGCAAAGAGGCAAACTGGCAAACTGGCAAACAGGCAAACAGTCATTTAAACTGAAAAGACAGACGACCACCAATAATTTTTCATTTTAATTTTTTTGTTTTTGTTTTTTGTTTTTCGTTTTTTTTTTTTTTCAATTTCTTTCCATAAGCCCTTACCTACTACCAGCCTTCAATGTGTAACCAAGCTTAGAGTTAAGAGTTAAGCGAAAGATTTCTTGATAAAAACATTCGAAAAAAAAAAAATAAATAAATAAATAAAAATTTTAAAAAAGAAAGAAATGAAAATCTTATTTAACCACAACCACAAATACAATAAATACGTTGATCAATAATTCCCGTGACTAAATATTAAAATGCACTTCTTTTTATTTGTTTTTTTTTTTTTTATTTATTTATTCATTCATTTTTTTTTTTTTCTTCCAAAACTCAACTTTATTTCGCGAAAGGAACACTCAACCGATTATCGAACGATTTACGAAGACCTGGGAAATGCGTTAAAGTTTCCGTAATAATATTTCTTGTTTTTAAGGCAAAGCATCTTTTCCGAAATAATTTGATGAGTAGAACTTTATAGAAGAAGAACAATATTGTGAATGTTTCGTTCAGTTGGAGGTATGTATGTCAGTCCCGGGAATTGTTGACCGATGTGTTATGTAAAAATGCATTTAAAAGCCCTTTAAATTCTCGTCTACTCTCTGCATTTTAGTTTACCTATCAGTCTGTCCTTGCTCTAAACACTTTGCCACACACCGGGAAAATAAGTTGCTTAACACGACAACACAACATCATCAGTCAGTAAGTACGTACATATGTACATGTGTGCGTGTAGTATAAGAAAGAAAAGAACAGTAAACGGAGAGAATCTTTTCACTAACTTCATTCAACATATACATGTATTCGTGAGACTTAGGTACGCGCGCGTGTGTGTGTGTTTGTGTGTGTGTGTGTTTGTGTGCTTTTTTTTTCTCCTTCTTGATTGTATAGTTGCTGAGTTTGTAAACAAACAAGTTCAATTGCATTTTTTCCCTCCTTTCTTTGCTTATTTTTTTTGTTAATTTTACACACACACACAAATACATACCATGTAAGCCTAGCTTAAAGCATACACTCAGACGATCGTGTTATTTTAAGTGCAAATTGTTTTTTAACTAAAACTTTTTTACCGGTGTGAGTGAACACTTCGATATGTGCTTGTGTACGTACGTACATACGTACGTACGTACGTTCGTCATTTGCTGTTCAAAAATGTAAAATTGTGAATAACATTTCTCTTAACATGACAGCGTAACATTATTTTTAAGATATATTTATGAAATTCTTTTCACAGTAGTTGCATAAATTAATTCTGGGGCTAACTGAGTTATGATGTATCCGAATAAGAAGAACAAGGCCTGAAATCAGTTTCCCAAAAAAAAAAAAAAAAAAAAAAAACAAATCTAGATCGTATAACTGCTTACGATGCACCAGAGGTAGATTACATCAGATTGCTAAGACTTTTGGGGGAAATTTCATTCTCTTTCCTACCGGAAACGGAAATCTTCGTCACAACCTTCAGCTGCTACCATAAGACCATAAGAGTTAAACTCAAGACTTTAAGTATAATGCGTTACATTTCAGCTTCTTAAGTAAGCTCTCCGTCTGACGCGATCAAGTCAAGGCGAACTGACCACCAAGATGGTGCCATTGGATTCTTTGCTTTGAAGTTAGTTTAAATCATTGGTTTACTCCAGTCACACATCACAAACTCCCATTGAGCTTATTTTTATTGCTTGCATTGTTGGTGAGATTTGCCTGAAAAGGTGACTAGAAATTTGTGTTTCAGACTCGGATTATTCATAAAAATCCATACGCGATCATTTACATGAAATAATCGTTAGACAAAAATACCGTACATAAGTCAATATCGAAAATAAAAAGAGATCGTAGATCATGTTGATATTTTTAAGCGCTTTATTTGTATTTCAAATTAAAAACAATTCAAAAATTATTTAATTATTCCGTACACATATTAGCAGTCAATCACGGGATGTTTTCTATACGCATAACGCGCGTTGATGCTCAGGAAGAAGTGCGAGAAAGAATTAAGTGATAAAAAGTGGGCGCTGAGTGAATGGTGTGCGTGCGATCGATAAGTGTTGTGCCTTCGCCGACTGAACATCCATTACAGCTAAGATCACAGACCAGTCGTAATGAAAGTATGGTCTGCCGCCAGTGCTGACTTGACACTTGCTTTCCTTAAGCACTTAGCTGTTCGGGTGGCCCATTCTATAACAGCTACCGATGAACACCACGTCAAGAAAAAACTAAGCGCGGAAAAATTATCGATTGACAATTCGCTTCGAAGTTGGTGTCACCGTTTGACACGATACAATGAATTTTGACAGACCGTTTAAGCGTCAAAGACTTGCCGCCCGACTTAGCGCCAGCTAATTTCCCCCCCGCCCGCACTCAAAAGACCAAATAATTGCACGACGCAAACAGAAAAATCTTATTTTCATTAGAACACAGTATCATGCCTCAGTAACACACACCTACAAACATTTTAATATTCTACAAACCTCAGTCCTCATTGCCAAGGAATAGTTTATAAGCAATACTAGCCTGCGATCGAGTTGTTCGAAGCAAAGCATTATTGATTCTGATTTCATTTAATTTTGACCAAAGCATTTGGCATCGCTTCCGGTAACTGGGAAGCCCATCCGCCAACTTACTACTAGTTGAGTAAGTAAATTAGTTTGAAGATCCCGTCGGCTTGGTTTGTACTTCAAATTTTCTTTACTTAATTTCAATATTTTTTTCTCGCTGAAATCTCGATACCTGCGAAAATTCGTCGTTCGCGTCGTTCGCCTCTGACTCGTCGATGTGCTTTCATTTATGTCAAATTTCAGTTTCATTAATAAACTGCATTCACTTTATAACGTTAAGAGTTGTTCTTGTATTGTACTGAAGAAGGAAAGGGAAAGAGATAGAGATAGAGAAAGAGAAAAAGAAATAAAAAAAAGAAAAAAAAACACAAATCTTGTGTTAAAAATTACATCGAACACAATTTGGTTTGCTTTTTATATATAATTGGTTCATATGTCAGTCAGTCAATCGTACATATGTTGAAATTTACACACTTTCCATATCTAAACGACAACAGAAAAACAACCGCAGCAACAACAAAAATTCATGTAAAGACATTATCGGCCTACATTATGTCGCCGCACAGCGAAACTTTACAAAAATTGTAAAATTTGCATATCGATATAAACAGAGTGTTTTCGCAGTGCACATATACTGTTGTGTGTTGTGGCATGTTTGCGCATATACGGACATGCACATACGTGCGTGTTAAACTGAAAAGCAAATCCAAAGTTAACTACAATTCGTACGCATTTTAAGACGGGCACGCGAAAAAGGATTTTTCTCGTAAGTGAAGCGCTTTTTTTTTTTTTTGTTTTTTTTCGTATTATTGTTGTTCGCTGTTGTTGTTGGTGCATGTTTCTCGGTGAAATGTGAACATGTATCCAATGAGCAGGCGCGCACGCCTCATTTACTGGCAAATAGAGCTTTACGACGAGAGCATTATACACCAATGAGAATTGCAACAACAACAACAACAACAAAAACAACAACAACAATAACAACAACAGCAGCAGCAGCAGCAGCAACAACAATTGCATCTTAAAACATTTCGCCAAATGTAGTTTAGGCTACATTTGCGTTCGACTCACTGTTGACTCAGTTAGTTGCGTTGTGCTGTGTCTGAGTAAATTATTGTTATGTTTACTGACTCTCTAAGTTATGTGAACGTTTTTTGAGTAGTTTAAATGAAATTAATGTTATTGCGATATTTATCTTTACTATAGATTATAGGTAAATACGTTCACTTGAAACCTCTCTCTCTCTCTCTCTCTCTCTCTCTCTCTCTCTCTCTCTCTCGCCCTCTCTCACCAACCATGACCAACAATGTCGAAGCGAACAAAATTTGCAATCAAACAAATGACTGCAAAGTGAAATAATTTACTTGAAAAGTATTTTTATTTATTATTAAGAAATTCCTTACACATCAAACTTAGCCCAAGACACGCCTATGATTTTCATTTCGAGTTTCGAGCCGCCACCGCGGCTCAATGACATATGAAAAAGACAGACGAAAAAACGCAGCTTTCTGGTTTCGTACTCTACGTGCGAAACACAGATGGCTAAAATCAGAAGAAGAAGAAGAAAAAGAAGAAAGAAAATTGAAGGAGACTGCTTCCCTTTTATAGTTTTGAGAATCAATAAATGATCTTGAATGGGTCTATGGGTCTATTGAACGTTCGTCTTTCGTTTCGTTATTCAAAATCATTTTCATAGTTAACTGCAATTCGTCTGTCCTTTTGTCCGCCCAATAGCGTGCCTGATGTCTATCTATATAACTTGATTTTTCAACGCGCAACTCATAATTTTCAAGATATTCTTATGAACACACACATGCACGTTATCGAAAATGGATTCGCTCTCATCGTCATTTTTTTACCACGACTTCCCATATAAAGCCCCATAACGAAGTAGTTGTTGTGTGCAAAAGAAAAAAAAAACAAAACGAAAAAGGGATTTGTGCAGATTAAATTAGCGCAGAAAATTTGGATCAAAGGGGACTATTTTTTGAACTTGATACCGTGTTTATGTGTTCTGTAAAGAAAGCCGTTATATTGCGACGCAATTTGATTTTTAGTATCTTCTATAATAGAAATTGATCCAAAAAGATGGTTTGTACTAAATTTAGATCGCAATGATATGATCTTCGCACTCGCTCCGATAAAGGTGAGCCCTTAAGTGACAACGAGATGAACATATAAAGTGTGACAAGTTCCTTGAGAGTAAAATTAATCATATAAGGCTTTGAGTTTTTTTTTATACGACTGCTGATATTTTTCATTCGAATTTTTAGTAGTGGGTGGACTAGTTCGAATCTTGCTCGAATCTAATGTTGTTTCAACTTGTTTTTCTTGCATCTTTGAATCTAAACATAGCAACAATGAATTGTGAAAAGTTTTAACTGCTGCCAATAACGAAGAGCAGAGAGAATGTATGAACGGACATGCGTAAATCGTCGCACATTTTTTTTTTTTTTTTTTTTTTCTTTAACTAATCAAGAGGACGTATGTACTTTATGACGTTTTTGATATATAGCATCAATGTTATTACAAAATGCCTAAGCTTCATGCCTTGGTATGAAGATGATTATGAGAAAGTATGAAAGCCGGACATATTTAAAGCAATGCAATAATTAAATCGCAAATATCTCCTTGACTCTCTTGCTTTTCTGCACTTTCTGTTACGCTATTACTTATAGAAGACATTTTTTCCCATTCATTTATTTCAATTTCTGACTGCGGAATACATTCACTCGAATGACTTGACAAAATGCAATATTTCTTATCTCTAGAGACGAGGATAATGCATTTCCCACAGATGCCTGTTCATCTCATCCTTTGGAATTTTCTTTACTTTTCCTTATTTTCCTTATATTATATGCGTAACAACAATTTACTTATGATAATAAATCCCCTAAAACAGGATTCGTTACTACTGCTCTAAACAGATACGCCTTCAAATCGCTATAATATTATCGATAAAAGAAAATTCGTTCGATGTTTACATATATTAGAGTAATGGTGATAATTTTAGATGAACGACTTGTTAATATCCACAGCATACGAAACTGCCTCTGAACCTAATGATTATTCACTCGCATGCTCGCATACTCGCATATATACGCTAAAAAAAAGAAAAAAAAAAAAGAAGAAGAAGAAGAGAAGAAAAAAACCTTTTTTTTTTTAATTACATATAAATTAGAGAGAAGAAGATCAGGTGTTGTTATGGTATGCAGATGTAGATGGAAGCAGAAAAAATAAGACAGACAGGGCGGAGGCAGGCAGGCAGGCAGGCAGGCAGGTAGTCGGTCAGATAGGCAATCAGGCATTCATCAAGAACAGAGTGGCGGTAGAGAAGCAATAGAAGTCTTCCATTACTTAAGATAGAAAGAAGTTCAAGCAACGTTTTTATGTTGTTTGATTATAGAGTCTAACGTAACTTTTGTGCGAAGCAGACAGGGTGCCAATCAGTCAGTCAGTCAGTCAGTCAGTCAGTTAGTCAGTTAGTCAGTTAGTCAGTCAGCAACAAAGTCAAGTGGTTCAATGTCGAAAAGTCGTGCCAGGCAACAACTGCCATTTAGAATAATAACAATTTTTTAAGAAAAACATAAAAATTGATGAAGTGCTGCTGAAGCAGCCGCACATACGCTAACTCATCATCATCATCATTATCATTATCATCATTATCATCATTATCATTATCATCGCCATCGTCATCGTCATCGTCATAGTCGTCAGTATTGTGGCGGCATCTTCGCACGTTTATACATACATACATAACCAACCGAGCAATGACAGCGGCAGCAGTAAATAGTTTGTAGAGTGCATACTTTAAAATGATTCGAATTGAAGCAGGCAAGCATTCAGGCTAAGTTAGTGCCACTGCCACCACTTGTTGTTATTGAATTCTTTCGCTAGTTGCTTTGCTCCACTATGATGGGCTTTGTACTGTTAATTTCAATGTGTTTCAGCGCAATCCAGTTTAAAATATGTTCATATTCTGGTCGTTTGTTCATCATATCTCTTAAATGTAAAGCCATTAAAGCGCCCTTTTTAATGGCTGCACATTGCTCGCACGGCTCGCATGCTTGTGTTACCGGATTTATTGTAATTCCTCTCAAGAATTTCTTTTCATTTCTTGTGCCTGCTTTGCTATTGTTATTGCTGTTGTTATTCTTATTGTTGTTGTTGTTGTTGTCGTATGGCTTAAAAACGTGTTTAAACGCGTTGATTATATTGCTGCTTTAGCACAAGTGCTATTTAATTTTGTTTTCTTTCGTCTTTTTTTCATTTTTAATTTTTTTTATTTTTTTTATTTTTTTCACATTTCTTCCACATCCTCCGGCCATGTCAAAAGTGCTGGCAAATAAACCAAATTCAGGCATATGGTAGAGAGACTTATGTGTTTACGTTGTCTCTCTGCTTTAACCGCATATTTTAATAGAAATCCAGAATTACGAAAGACTTCACAAATAATAAGATTTGCTTGTGTGTTAGTAATTTAAAGGAAATGAGTATTGAATGCCTTAGGGGGTTTCTAAATATTCATCTACTCGTACTTCAATTTATTCCTCGTTGTTGTTATTATTATTATTATTATTATTATTATTATTATTGTTATTGTTGTTGTTGTTATTGTTGTTGTTGTACATTTTGGGCGGTTGAAACGTAAATCACATTCCTGAGACGTCAATTAATATGAATATTTGTGTTCCTTGCATTTCTCTCTATATATCTCTTTGTATCCCCCTTCACCCCTTCTGCGTCTCGCCCGTACATAAAAAAAAAAAACATTTTAAGATCATTTAAAGACGATAGGCTCCGTTCCAAGTTTTTTTATGTATACGAACGCGGAAAAGTCATAAATTTTAATTAGCTTTTAAGAGACGATTGCATCCATGAAAAAAAGAAATATTTTTTTAAAAAATAATTTACTCAGTAATTGCTTACCACTCAGAAATTTTCTAAAAAACTCTTACCCACTAATAGCTAAGCGATAAGGCCCACTTTCGAATGGTGATAGCGTTGCTTGAACTTTGCAGTACATTTCCCCCAAAAATTTCTTAAAAAGAGAGAGAGAGAGAGGGAGAGAGAGAGATATTGTGCCCCCATCTGAGTGACAGCAATCAACAGCACTTAGAAGCGATGAACTCTACCAGATATTTAATTTTCATATTGATCGTCTCGTTGCATTAAATTCTGGCGTAACTTAAAAGTTCAAAAGTCTCTTGATATTCGGTTCGGAATATTTTTATTTATTTCGGGGATTGACAACGCGGGAATTTGGAAAAGCAAAGCAGGCGAACCGATATCAAGATTTTTTCCCCAAACACAATATATCTGCTCTTACTCCCTCTCTCTCTCTCTCTCTCTTTCTCTCTTCTACTTCTTATATGTCCTCTCGTTCAAGCAGTTGAGTTTTGAGTGTGTAACTGACTTATTCGGGTCCTATTAAACTGCCTCTCTCTACAATTTTGGGATTTCCGCTTGCCTTCTATGCTTTGTTTAATTGCTCTTTGACGTTTCGTAGCGTTCCGTCTTGGGCTATAGATTCCGCCAAACCACTACCGAAAATGTTTAAAAATATAATTAATTTTTTTTATATTTTTTTTAATTAATTATAGGCTTTATGTGAGTTACTCAGTTCTATGTGCAAAAAAAAAAAAGTGAAAACATTATGGTCGGGCATGGACGAACATTAAATACCCTACACGACATTGTCTAACACAATTCTTATTTTTATTATAGAATACAAAAATTACATCTTGTTTCTATATAAAGGCATATTTTTCAAGTACGTGGCGTATTATGGGGAAGCGTCCCCATAATAATGTAGTTTAAGTTTAATCCTTACATAGGGCAGGATCCAAAAATAGGCGTAGATGGTCAAGATTTCGTAGAATTCATTTTTATATGAAATTACTGTGATGGGTTAATTTTCATCATCACACTATAAATCTTAGACTGCTGCTCTGTAGGATCCAAAAAATAGGCCGAGAAGGTCCAACTCTTGGTACATTTAATTTTTTTATGCTAAATTACTATTACGATATAGTTCTTCATGAAGCATTGAAAATTATACCTTTTTGTCGTATGGACTTCAGTTTTCGTTACATGAGTTCCAGAATTGTCTCAGCCGATCAAAGGGTTCCATACCCATTTAGAATGGTGAAATACCGCGAATTAGCCGTTTTTGCCGAGAAATTTTGAAAATTATAATTTTTTTCCATATAACGACTTTTCAGAATAGGGCGTTATATGGAAAGCGGTTGGAAAATCCAAACTATCAAGCAACAACAATCCAAACTATTTTCAATAGCGTTCGTTCTTGGGTCGAAACACGTCACTGTACCAAATTTCATCAACATATCTCAAAAATAGCGACCTGTAGCTTGAACAGAAATTTACATGGACAGGCGGACAGACGGACAGACCGATTTAGATCAGTTAAGATTATGCTTCTTAATCGATCGGTATAATGAAAGGTGGGTCCATCTTAAGCCCTTCTGCGTGTTACATATGACCGAACTAAGTTAATATATCCTGTACCACAAGTGGTGTAGGGCACAACTACTAAAACTTATAATCTTTTGTCTTATAAAGGCTTACTTTTCATGAAAATGCTTATAGCGAGTTGGGTAACAAACAATAGACGTACAATACCAAAAATCGATTTTTATATGATGCCACTACTACGTTGAGTTGAAATTCTGTCTCAAAAATGAGGCAGTTTTCCTATAGAAAGCGGTGATCCTCTTGGGAGGGGGCTCAAAACAACAGATTATCCGGAAGAAATTTCAACAAAATGCTTGAAAAATTTCGCACAAAAATGCATGGACCAGACAGATAGACGGACTGAAATCAATTTAAAGAATGGCACTGAATCGATTGGTGTACTATAAAATCTGTCTGTGTTAACCCAGTCTAGGCGTTACATATATCCGACCAAACTTAATGTTATTTATTATATTCTACATGTGATGTAGGGTATAAGCGAAGCTAAAAAAAAAAAAAAAAAAAAAAAAGCGGCGAAAAAAGAAGTGCTCGACACTTCCCATACCGGGAATCGAACCCGGGCCTTCTGGGTGAAAGCCAGATATCCTAGCCACTAGACCATATGGGATGCTCGAGTTGATTGAAATAATTTCTTACTAAAAGTTTTAACAGTGAGAAGAATAAAAAAATTTAATATAAAATTCAAAAATTTATGAAATAAAGCAAAGAAAACTACGTAATCGAAAAATTGCTTAATTCCTAATAAAATATGTCTTGTGACACTGCTGCAGGTATGCTGCACACACATCAATACAATTCTCGAATGAAGCCAATACTGTGTTGTAAGATCGAAAAGAAGAAGAAGAAAATATTATATAAATAGTTTACATAAACAATTGTTAACTTGATTGATCAAGTGTCTGAAGCTATTATGGACAACGAATTTGTCTATACTGCCTGCTGTTAGTACGTTAACCACCATTTAAGCATAAAAATTTTTGCACCCTACACCACTTGCGTCATAGTATACTAATTGACTCGGAATTATTATATAAATCGACTTAACTTTCTATGTCTGTCTGTCTGTCTGTCTGTCTGTGAGTTGACCGCATTTTTGTGTTCTCCTTACAGATCACAATTTTCAATGAATGAATGAAACGTTTATCTAAAATAGTTTTGAATCATTTCCTTAAGGCTGGATAGAGGAAGAATCTCGATATTTTGGCACCATACGAAGTAATAGTGAGAAATTTGGTAGACCGAATTTCGAGCCATTTTTAAAGGTATTTATAGTGTGCGATGAGAAGTGAAGCACATACGACAATTATATGGCAAAAAAGCTCGATTTTAAATTTGCGAAAACATTGAAAATTCTTGCGTGCAGGTTGGCATTGAAAACTGGCCAAATCGGGTAGAGGGCGCGTCTAAACACTAAGGTAAATAGGAAGCACTTCTGGTACCAAAAGCAACCAAAAATTAGATTTTTTGCTTGTTATTCCTAAAATCGAACAAATGTAACGATAAAAATTTCCAAATATATTCTATAGGCGATCCTACACTTCTTGCACATCCAGTATTATAGAGTATTCTCTATCTAGTTTTTCTTATGATTAAGTTTTCCTTTAAGATAAACGTAATGGAAATAAAAGATTCCGCGATCGCTAAATAATAATTAATTTACTACTGGACGATTTTGATTTGATGGCAAAGCCAGTCTTTACTCCTTTCTACTAACCCGTGCATCATATCATCGACATGCTCTCACTTTCGATAGCGTACAATGCAATGGCAATTATCTCGCAATAAAGTCAAGAGTTTAGGGTAAATAATTCCGCTGCAAACTTCCGCCGATCGTTGCTGCAAACGAACGAATTGAAATGCAAATCTTGGTCTTTGGAATTTCATTAATATATTTTTTATATCAATTCACTAACGGTTCTTTTTGTTTTTTTTTTTTTTTTGCAATCCACAATTCCCAGTACTTTTCACAAAGAATCCCATTTCATAATTTTGCTATTTAGGTCGGTGTCAGTTTATACGTGTATGGGTAAAGTGATTTCACTCGATACTTAAATGTCAGTTATCCTCGAAAGCTTTGCTTGAATAAGTGGTCTGTGTATGTTATCGTATTTAACACGGTTTCAGGCCATTCGTTCGTCACCATACTACTTGCTTTTGCTGTTCGTTGGTCCAATTTCTTAATTTGTTTATCGTAGGATATGCTCGATGCGTTGTAGCCAATGTTCGAGTTTTTAAGTAATTGCAGACTGAATTGAAGACCGTTATTATTTCGCCAATATAGGAGAGCAATTGCACGCATTGTATGTTCTTTTGTGACCGCAAATATAATCTTGAGAAAGATAATCGTAACCGCATCTCAAATATTTGATTCGCATAAACTACGGACAGAGATACGCATCTCTTTAACATAAACTTTTTTTTTCCTTTGCTTTTTTTTTTTAAGCACAAAGTCGACCATCGAAGAACACCAGCAAGATTAACAACAAACGAACAACAGCAAGCAACAATGAACTGTGCTGGCTGTAATGTTTGTAGCAATATTTTGCACTTAAAAGCGTAAGCGTATAAACGCCGAGGAGATGAATTTTTTTTGTAATCTAGTTTTGTTCTTGTGGGATTTTGTCTTAAAGCCTTAAGTCAAGCCATCCAAACGTGTAAAATGTGAAGTTTATCTCTAAGCCAAGTTCACGTCATCAAGATTTGAGGGGACTGGTCGCAATTTACACACAACTTCTCTGAAATTGAAAGATAAAAAACTCTTACGAATTTCAATGACGTTGCGAGTTATTGAGCGTCCGTAGCGTTCTGTAGGAATTTCGTAAATTTGTATTTGATTCCTTTTTAATGTTAAATTCTTCCGAAATGCAACCATTCAATCTCTGCTTGATTACGGACTTGGTTTTCCTAAACTATTCCATGGCGCTGATTAAAATTTGCAAAAATGCTAATCCGTCTCTAAATCCTCTACAGTCTTGATCCACATTTCAGTGATTACATGCGAGAAGTACAAAGCTTTTCCTTCCCAGATATGTCTTTGCTTCCATATACGTTAAGGCGATGATTGCGAACATAACCTCAACATATTTAAGGCAAAGATTGCTTACATATTTTTTTTTTTGTTTTTTGGTTTTTTTTTTTTTTGTTGCGAAGTAAATAATAAAACCGAAAGAATATAGAAGAAGAAGGGATAGGAAGCGCGAAAGAGAAAGCTTTAGGCGGCTTGAAGTCAAAAGACAAAAATTGCGTTTAAACTAGAGTTGCTCGTGCAGATGGTTATAAGCACACATGGAGAGCAACGATACGTTGACTGAAGCACATTTGAAGTGTCATGAAGAAAAGAGAGAAAGAGAAGAGAAAACAAAAGCAAAAAAAAACAACCGAAACCATTGAATGGTATCATCAAAACCCATCATCTGATTTCGATCAACTACCATTCTTGCCATCATGATTAACAGTAACAACAATAGGAGCAACAAAAACAACAATAACAACAACATCAACAGCATTTATTCGATGATGCATACAACGACGATTGTGACAATTGATGATGAGTTTGCGGATGATGGGTCGGTACCATTTATATACGCATGGTGGTGGTGTTGTTGTCTGTCTGTCTGTCTCTCCATGTGTTTATCTTTCACTGTTTGTCTTCTTGCCAGCAGCTTGGCCTTTTTCTTTTTCCATTTCTGCCTGTTGCATATTTGATGTACTTCGATATCCATCAACAACCAGCCATTGAAATCCACTTTTGCGCACAAATGTGTCGGCGCACATGGGGCCTATATATTGTTATTGTTCTTGCTGCATAATGATAATGGAGTGTCATTATGATTCGTTCGTTTGGGGCTATATTTTATAGAAGGAATAAAAATTTTTTTTTTTTTTTTATTTTTTTTTTTTACTGCTAGAAATATTATACGATTATAATGTGCAATAATATCCGAGGGCGAAATTTTCGGCAGCAAAATTTGACTGTTTCTGCGTAAAAATATTGGAATTTACTCACTTATTTATTTATTTATTTATTTTTATTTTTTTTTTTTTTTTGTTCTTTTAAAAATATTTAAACGAAGTAATTTAACGGAAATTTTAAATAATAAGTGTTAACCTGCAAAAAAAAGAAGAGAAGAGAAGAGAAAAGAAAAGAAGAAGGCTAAAGAAAATTAGCGTTGGTTAAAATACTTGAAGTTGGACTGGACTCGTTTCCTACACTTTCCTATAAAACTTGGTTTCAAGCCATTTTTTCCACTCTAATGATCGTTGATATCAGAACGATTTTTTTTTTTTTTTTTTTTTTTGAGTTAGATCGACTCCCTTAAGAGACAATTGAACTTCAAATCAAGTAAAAAAGTATTCTTACGTTTGTTACTTTTGTTTGTCTTCGTCAAGTATGCGTAACCCCGCATTCATCATCAGAACTAATTCGGGGCCACATTATTAGATAATTCTTATAAATATTGCGTCGTGTAGCGTATGCTTCACGAAGAACTTCAATTGCCATATAGACACCACATCGTTCGAATATGTATTAAATAGATTTATGGAATTTCGTACACCCTAAGTGAAGCCCAGCTAAATGCCACATGCGAGAAGTATTCGTTGCGATTCGCTTAATATTTAAGAAATTTAATTACAGCTGTGAACGTGGAAAGTAAACACCTGTGCTTTAGATTCATTGCGCTTTTTCTTTTTGTTTTATTTTCGGTAAGCGAAGAACACATCGTCCAACCGCTGACTCCTGGCAAAAACTGTTTCTGACCCTGACTTGACTTGACTCCGGTGATTTTGATCAAATGAAAGTTTCATCGGCTTACAGCGCAACTTGACAATGGCAGAGACCGTACAAAATCTTTACATCAAGTAATCAACTGTTTCGAGATATTTGTGGAATTTGGAGTTACTAAGAAATACTCGGCGTTTGCTTAAAACTTTTCACATTTTTTCTATAAATTTCTCATGATTGATGGCGTTCACTGGCGATTTGGTTGAAGCAAAGCACAACACAGCAAACCCAACCGACTCCCCCCCCCACACACACACACACACATACACACACATTGACACAACACAAATGGAAGGACACTCAGCTCCATTGTTGGTTAGACATTATAACGCACAACACTTCAGCAGGATCATCTTCCGCTTGAAGCAAAAAAAGCAA
>KK502408.1:2084485-2105460 GCA_000688735.1 Glossina austeni
TCCAATATACGAAACGAAAAGTCCAAGATATATATATATATATATATATATATATATAGTCCAATATATATATATATATATATATATATATATATAGTCCAATATATATATATATACATATACATATACATATACGTTTTTCGCTTCCATATTCAAATTATTTATTTGACATAACATGTGAGTTTCGAGCTGGACGTTGTTAAGCAATAAAAGCAATTTTCCTTCATTAGCAGCGATGGCAATTAAGACATTAATGTAAAGGCAAAAAAAAAAAAAAGAAAAAAAAGAAATGCAAAGTTTTTTCGAACTTTATTTAACAGCTCTATAAATTATAAAGCGCGTACAGTTAAGAGGAATCGAGTTATTAAAGTTTAAAGGACTGATCGTTACACGCGCACCGTATGCGCGTATGGCGATTGTAAACTTCGTTCCGAACTATGTCAGGTGGTGGGACTTCTTGTCTTCCAATTTATTGAATCATTTGATCATTTCATGGCACATCATGGAAAGAATGCAAAGAAAATAAATAAATGAAAATAATCATAATTCTCTTCACTTGTTTTCAGTTTTCTTTTTGAAATGTTCGGACGCCTTTCAACAATTGTTGCGCTTATCTCTTCAACTCGTATAGGCTTATAGCACAAATAATCAACATTACAACGTTATATCCAAAGTAACTCGGCCCCAGCATAATATGCTGCAATATCAATAACAGGTTGTTGTTGCTGTTATTATATATTTTTTCCTTTTTTTTTCATTTTTTTTTTTTATTGCTATTGCTGGTGAATACTCAAGATGTTGCAGCCGAGCAATTGCTAAACGACCGACGGACCGCAAAAAAGAATGAAATGAAATGAATCTGCTGTAATTCGAAAAAAAAAAGGAAAAAGAAGAAAAGAAAAAAAGTTTGCCACCTTAGTAAAGAGATAGGTAAACGCAGAAAACTTGTTAACTGCGGACCGCGGGGATAACGAATAAATGAACACATGCTGTGCCACCACTTTGATAAACGTTTCTCTCGGGTGTGTGGCATTCCCGATGCCCGATGCCCGATGCCCGATGCCCGATTAAGTTTCTTCGATGAGGCAGGCACCACCACCGGCCAGAAATGTAACCAGTGGTCATACTATTTATAAACTAAACCTTACAAAACCAGATAAAGAGCAAAGCAAAAACAAGAAAAATATTTATTGATTTTTCTGCATTCGCGAAATGATTGCATCGGAGCATATAGTCGCCAAAGCGATTTTATATTGTTAAGTTATCCTTATTGGTATTTGTATAACATATGTGCAGCGTTTCTTTTTCCCTTTTTTTCGTTTTTCGTTTTTCGTTTTTTCATTTTTTTTTTGGTAGGTTTCCAAACGAATGCAAAAACTAACGAAACGAAATGATCCTTGTCGCCGGTGCCTTGCATTGGTATGCAATGGTTGTCACTTGTTTGTGTTGCACGTTCAGTTTACAGATTTTCTTCTCGCTATGTGCCGTCGGTGGTTGTTGCTGTTGCTTTAATGATAACTTGCCGCTCAATGTGTTTTCGTTTTTTTTTTTCTACCTCTCGTTTTTGATTTATGTATAGCAGTGCAATTTTCTATATCGTTATGAACTTTTTAAACTCAACAAGCCCCGCGATACATACGGCCGGCCATATACTTATATGTATTTATATGTGTAGTAGTAGTAGTAAGTGCTCGCACATATAAAAATGTTTTCTTTAACTAACAACAGATGTTTAATCAAGTCGCTTACCTTTCCTTCTCGTCATTATGTTTTTCCAATTAATAATTTATAAAAATTATTTTGAAATTTTTTTCTCTCGTTACAGTCAGTCGACGTTCTTTGCTTTTTAACGATTCATCGGCACTGATGGTGACAGAAATTTTTTAATGTTCGTTATTGCCATTGCTATTGCACTAACACACAAGTTACTTACCTTACCTTACCTTACCTTACCTTACCTTATAGACAACGCATATACATATACATATACATATACATATACATAAAGTAGACGAACACATGCATACAACATTTTCAATAACAAGAGTTACGAGCAACACCTGCTCATCAGCATCATCATCATCGTCATCATCAGCGACCATAATGACATCAACATCAACATTAACAACAGCGACAACATTGTTAACATCAGTAGCGGCATTTCTTTTACTTTCCGTTGCCATTAATTGCCACATCATGATTACGGAAGCAATGCCGGGAAGCTCTTTAGGTGTTCATGTGGTACGCTCGCCAGAATCAGCTGTAGCTCCTAAGGGCGATGAAGTCGTATTCGAATGCGAATTGAATCTAAGTCCAGAACGTTTAAAATGGAAATTCCGTCATTCCAGTAAACGAGCCATAGATGGCAGTAATTTTCACTACTTATCTGTGGAGGTAAGTCAATAATAAAACGGTGCAAAAACTTAATCACAAATTTTTCTAATAGCGAAAATGCTTTCGAAATCCCCACTAATCTGCTATAGGTTTTTAATTCTTAACGCAGACTGAAAATTATAGAGCGATTTTTCGTTCCTATGATCTTTTGTAAAAACAAAGCTGACTTTCCAAGAGAAGGCCTTGAAGAAAAGAACGTAAAATCGATTGCTTGCCGATAGGCAATTGATCAGCTGGAGCTATTGGAAATATTTCGCAATTCCAAGGCGATCGTCCTCATGCTGCAACATTCCACTTGTAATATATTTTCGCATATTGTCATCATTTTTTTCCTCAATGATCTCGGAGCAATTGCATCAATTGTCAATGCCGGGGTCCCTCAGTGACTGCTTCATTGAAGTCTAGCAGCTCACAATACCCTACGTTCGCTTTAATAGGCAATGTTAATGATGATGATGTTAGTCTGCAGCAATGCTTTTTTGTTTTTGCGTTTCCGACATTGCGACACGTCTAACTTTTCATCACGCCTTACGTGTTAGCACTTTCTTCTTTGCATTTAGCAGGAAAAATAAGTCGTCCCGCAATTGCCTCTTTTTTTTAACACGGAATTTGAACTATTCAGATGTAAAATATATATATGTACACACATATATATATATATATATATGTTGTGTGCGTTGCAACAGGGTAACTTGTACTGTTGCGTAAACTTGCAGTTTGACACTTTCGCATGAAGAGATCACTGTTTGATAAACCTACAGACAGACAAAACGACGCCATCTCTTAAAAAAGCCAGACACGATTTATGGATGTGTCTGACATATATATTCTTGGCCAGATTTCAGGCTGAATTAGCTACGCCTACTTAACCGTTCGTGAGTCGATCGGCTGCCGTTGAAACTCTCGTGGGTGCAAGAATTGAAGCCGAATGTCAAACACATGTTCGCACAGTGTCAGTCGAAAACAAGTCACGCACTCCTAATCTGGCAATAAATAGTTTCAAGCGGACGCATGTGTTGAGTTTTTTTAAAAACTTGGGTATGGGGAAACTGCATTTTAATGAAAGGACAATAAAGTTCATTCACACTTAGCCGACCTCGAGCTCGATTCTCTTGATAACAGGAAATTTATAAATTATTAACTAATTTTTTTTTTCTTTGTATCTATTATAGGAGGGGTATAATGTAACCAACGAAGATCGTACTTCAAAATTGCGCGTTTTCGTTCAACTTGAAACATTAGGCGATTATCAATGTGTGGCTTGGTTCGGTTCAGCAGCCATTGCTTCAACCTCGGCCAGTTTAACTCTAGTCTCCATAACCATAGACAATTCGAATGGCTATTCACGGAACGCAATCCGCTGGAACGTAGCTCCCAAAAATTGTGCTTTAATACGTTGCGGTATCGTAACATCTAATCCAACGGCAATATGGAATTTTTATCGAAATGGCGAAAAAATACAGCAAACTGATTCGGTGCCCACTAGTGGTGCACTAATTTTAAATACGGTCACCAGTAAAGATTCCGGGAATTACACATGTTCGGCAAGGAATCCGATTACGGGTCAAGAAGTGAAATTACCGCAGCGTATTGACTTGCGAGTAGATTATAGTGATCGTACGCCTCCTTACTTTCTAGCACAGCCCCCTAAACAAGTGACGGCTCGACCCGGAGACACAGTGGTTTTAGAATGTCCAGGCGTTGGATCGCCACCGCCAGGAGCCGTCTGGAGTTCGCCAAATGTGGTGAACATGAATAACAACCGCACGCATATGCTACCCTATGGCCTTCAAATTAATAACGTTCTTACCGAGGATCAGGGCTCCTATGTCTGTCGTTTAGATAATGGTATCGCTCCTGCCTTAGTACACATTATTAAATTTACTGTATTAGAGAAACCTAAGATTTTAAGAGGTCCTGCTCGAACCTCAGCGAATGAAAGCGAAACGTTGGAATTAGAGTGTTCAGCTACTGGTAATCCCTATCCCGATATCTATTGGTTAATCAATGGTGTGGACACTTCAGAAGATAAGGAAATGCTGCACGACGGTCGACGCTTGGTAATACAACATGTACAGAAACGTCATGCGGGTATAGTGCAATGCTTTGCTAAAAATGAAGTCGGAGAGGTAAGGCCTAGAAGACAGGTATTAAAAATGAGTTAAAAATGAGAATTTCTTGCGTTTCTTATGCTTTTTAGATAAGCGAAGCGAATCGCTTGAATGTAAATCCAAAACAGATCCATGGCGGCTCAACGGCTGGAGGCAACGTACCGTTACGTCTACCTCATGAACATGGCAGTGGTAAAAATAAAGGCAAGAAAAAGCATCGAACGGGTAAGTGAAAGCACAAGAGAGCACCAAAGTTAGAGAACCGATTAACTTTCGTGCTTTTCGTCGATTGTCGTAGTTTTTTTTTTCAAAGAAAATACATTCAGCGTCGAATGAAGTTCAAGGGATTACATGTTAATCCCTCACCTCTTCATAACACAAACTAGAAATGGACTCGAAATCGACATTTAATTACATTTAATTTATTTACTAGTAACTATTGAACACAGGGGCCTGTACGTCGCAAAAAAATGTTTTCACTCTTGGTTGCCATCAGTCAAAATTCGATCTATGCTTGATAACAGCATTGGACCTCGTTCCTGTAGTTAAGTTCGATATTTAGGCAGCCTAGGGATGACCCATTCGAAAATAGACCTGGGGGTCTGGGGGTCAACAGAAATGGAAGTCACAAAAACCATCAAACTTTTACGTGAACTGACTCAAGAAAAGTTTGTGGCATTTTTCCACCAAAATTCAAACACATTTTCCTTCGATTTTAAAACAACTTCATTAAATCAGATATACGCACATATGTTTATCGATAACATTTTCCGGTATTTCTTGTAGAATTTCTAGGATTACTGGACCAAAAAATGAGCCAAGTGATTTTCACAGGCCTTTTTTGAAAAATCAACCTTACATGATTAAGAGAGAGAGACAGAGAGAGAGAGAGAGCGCGCGCGAAGAAAATAGTAGTCAAACAGGGGAATGCGCGAACTACAAGACAGATGCATTAAGACGTCCCAGCCAAGTTCTCTCAACTTTTGCTGAGTCCTGTAAGACCTGTAACTACGAGTCCATTATCGTCGTAGTGAAAGATGTAGCTTTACTCTTGTTCAGTTTTAGACCCTTCAGCCCTTAATAGTGCACTTTAAAGAGAGTATGTATTGATTTGCTGTTATTGTGTAGGTATTAGAATTTGCCATCTGACCAGATTGGAGCAGCTTTCGATATGCAATAACCATTTGAATCCATCAAAAACAAAACATTACGTTAGATGGCGTAAATCCGAGACTTTTTCCACTTGTGTAGATTCATTCATCTCGCGTCGCGACCTTTTTCGCAAATTATTGCCGCTTGTGACTTTTCATTCCCCGTTACTGATTCCTTTAAAAGCGGATTCATCAGTAGTTCCCGCATCGAAATTCAATCCATTAAATTTTTCCCTGTTAACTCACGTAATACCGATTAAATATTGATTTGCTTTTTGTATGAACCCGTGAAAAGATTGGAAATTGCTTTTCATGATCCAGTTAAGTTCCGCAGCCATAAAATTTGACGATCTTATTCTTAATTATTTGAAAAATTTCACCGAATGTTTAAACGACTGGTCCACCAAAGCGAGCTGCGTCTTCAACATCGAAATTTCGAAAGCGGAAGCGGAGTGCCTTCACCACTAACACAAATTTAACAAATTTTTCCAGAGCTCTTACAAAACGTTATCGAAGCAAAATCTGGAAATTGGAACGAATTTCAAAATTCTGGCTACATTTCAAAACGCAATTATTTTTTATTGGATTGGATTAACAAATGCCGTAACGTTTTTCATTTCTTCTTTCGTCATCCGCGAACTATAATACGGCGGGATAGGCTTTACGTTATTCGAGTGACGCGACTCGAAAGCCATTCATGGGGAAAACGCCACGAAGTTTTCGTTTTACCTGGTGTACCTACCTATCTGATGGAAAGTTTTTTTTCTAAGTTTCGATTATCGTGGACATTATGACAATTAGAAATTTCAAATGCATATTTTCTGATTGATAAAAAGAGAGAGGAAGAGAGAGAGAGAGAGAGAGAGAGAGAGAGAGAGAGAAAAGAAAGGGCAAGTTGAAAAATGAACGTAATCGCGCCATGAATTTTATCGTATTCTTGTCAAACAATTTATGATTCCTTTGAACTATTTACAAGAAAGTTTGCCACAGATCTTGGACCGCATTATGCGCAAGTTCTGTCGATAAAATTGTTCCCAATGGTCTTCAGTTCACTAACACGTTTTATGCTTGCTGAATGATTTCCGCTAGTGTCGTTAGTTGCACCTTTTCATGTCAAAACAATTCTATTTCAATTCTTAACATGTTCTGCTTAATCCTGTTGTTGGCTGTTGGCGTTAATATCGTTCGTTAGCATGGAAATTCGTAAGTGAATTCATTGAATGACTCCTCATTAGTATTTAATAGGATCAATAATAGCATAAGCATGCCTTTTATTTATCAGTGATGAAAAGTTTCCGACCTGTTCCCAACGACATGAGCTAAATCTTCTATTCTTTATTCAAGAGAATCGTATGAGATGAAAGGTATTAGAAAAAAACAAAACCGATCAACTCTTGTGTTATTTCACTACTTTCAAGATTGTCTGAGGAGTTTCGTTAAACTGTATTAATTTCTTTTCACACTTAAATTCTTATCTATACTTAATATCAAAATTCGAATCAGTTGATAATTAATAAAAGCACCTTTTTTTTTATATCGAAAAACACGTAACTCGTAACTCATATTATAATTAACAACATGATGGGTAAGCTACACCATAATCATAACGTAGTTAAGAACTGGATCTAATTCTTATTCATGGAGTCGAATAATGCCGGCCACCAAAATGTCGGATTTGTCCTAAATATGCAAAGCAAATCTCTTTTAATCAAAACCGCTCGAGATAAAAGCATTCTCAAGACGCACGAGACAAGTGATCGAACGTTATTTTTAATAAAATTGCTTAAGGGCATGTTGTGTCTTCTTTGAAAAGTTTACAAGCGTTCCTTTTCTTTTATTTTTTGTTTTGTATAAATTTTTGTTTATTTCTAAATATTTTTGTTTTGTTTTTACAAGAAAATTAATAGCTAAAATATGTGTATATTTTAATATAATAACTAGCAGCATAAATAAATAAAAATTGATAAAAACATGATGCGGGAGTGTTAACGGATAATTGATGCTGACAATAATATTTTTAAACCTTCCCAAGTAATACTTGATCAAAATAACTAAAAAAAAATAAAACTTTTTTTTTCATACATGTGTGTGTTTGTACGTGTTAATTAAAGTCATAAATAAATATAAAATAGATAAAAGGACACTGCAAGTGCGAGGGAGGAGAAGTGACGATTCTAACAATAATACTTAAATGTTAATCAAAATAATTTGAAAAAACTTTTTCAGTGGGAGAGGGGGAATGAGTCCAGCTCCCTAACTACTTAACGGCGATTGAGCTTTTAGCAATTGCTTTTCTTCTTCCTGTAAAATACGTATTTTAACCTTTAACTCTTCTACTTGCAAGCGATGAACTTCTCGTAAATGTTTCAATTGATCCTGAGTATGGCTCAGCTCAATTTTTTTCTTTTCCAAAGCAACTTGTTGTTCTTTGTAACGCAATTCAGCCTCTTTCATCTTGAAATAGTTGATTTTCTCTTCGTAGGGATCCGGAGTAGCGTTAGATGTGTTCGTCGAATTGGTAACAGCGTTCACATTGTTTACCGCTACAACGTTGTTGTGACTGCTTAAGGAAGGTGCTGTGGTAATTGTGGCTACGGTGGGGGCCGTGGCTGCCGCTACTGATACGTGATTAGTGTTGCCCGTACTGACTGTTGCCGCTGTAGGCAAGGCACTAAAGGTAGTGCAAGTAAAGGTGGGCGTAGCGGTAGCAAATTGTGTGGCACCCTCAGCAGGCGTGGTTTGCAATTGCATTTTTACTTGTTGATGTTGCTGTTGTTGAACGGCTGCTGCCGCAACTACTGCGGCTGCTTGTTGCTGCTGTTGCTGCTGCTGTATAATAGCCAGTTGTGCCTGTTGAGCTAATTGTTGCTGCTGGGCTACTTGTTGTTGCTGTTGCTGTTGTTGCAGCTGCTGTTGAGCTTGATACTGAGCTAGCGTTATCTGTTGCGGTTTGATTTCGCTAATAATCTGCTGATTATAACCATTCGCTGTAATAGTAGCCATTGTATGCTGTTGTTGATGCGTGGGTATGGTGATACGTGTGGGCGAAGGCAAAGTAATCTGTGCTGCTAAAATTAGTAAAGAAAATACGCGCCTTATAAAAGTAAACAAAATCCATATATTCATAAGTTACCTACCAGTGGCTTCTCCCGGATGTTTGATTTGCAAAATAATATCTTCCCTTGGCCTTGCTGTTTTAAAATGCAGTAGATCGGTTAAAGTTAATTTGTCCGCCGATATTTGATCAACATTTATATGTTGTGTATGTATAGCCGTTGTAGGCACCACTTGTTGCAGCTGCTGATGTTGAGGCTGCTGATGTTGTTGTTGTGTTTCTAAAGGATTTTCCTCCAGTTCGGTAACCCCACTACCATCCATCTCCATTTCTTCATACGATTCGCTTTGGTCATTATTGTCGTTCGCTTCTCCACCGTTAAGGGTAAATTCTGGTTCTGTTTTAATGGTATGATTTACCAATTGTTGCTGCTGTTGTTGTTGCTGTCTTGCGTTTTGTTGACCATTCTGGCCGCTATCGGCAGAGATTTGCTCTTGCTTAAGGGTGACGCTACGAAAAGGATACTGTTTGCGCAACCTGCAATAAAAAAATTAATAAATCAAGCAAATTCTAATTTAATTGATTTATTTTCACTTTTATTACACATTTCTTCCATTTTAATTATTCTTTTGTTCAGTTTCTTTTCTCTCTCCCATCTTATTTCATTTTTTCATAAAATTAATTGCCTTTGCTTGTTTCGCTTCAATTCGTATCACATATTTGTATAATAATGGAATGCAACTCTGTTTTGTTATTCAATTAAGAGCGAAAGATAGTTTTCCCTACTCTCTCACTCTCATGTTCATGTAATTTGCTCGCATTGTCGCTGTGTGCGATTGTCATTTTACTACACCAATGTTATCTATTAACTTGGATTGTTTATAATTTTGTAAGAAATTGCGCGTGAAAGACGAGAAAAATTCTCAAGAAAGAAGAAAAAAAAAAAAAGACTATAGAGAACTTGAAAATAAAGGAATTTATTTCACGCAAATTACAGGATATAATTATTTTTACTAATTAGTGCGCTTTATTATTGTTGTCCTATTGGAGTGTAACAGGTGCATTTTTCTTGTATGCATGGTAAGAGAAAAGAAAGTTTAGTTCTGACCACCCCCTCAAAGCCATTCGAACACATATATTCTTTTCCATTAATATATTAAAGGATTACCTTGCGTTTAACCAAAATTTTTGGATTTGTTTAAGATTGCGCATCGCGCTAACATTTGGATGTGAATTGAAATCGCGTACAATTTGCTCCCAGGCATCACGTACAGAATACTTGGAACGATTCTTTTTACGATATTTAATATCAATGACATCTTCATGCTGATGAAATAAACTGTAAAGAATGTCCTTTTCCTCTTGGGTGAAGCGTGGTGTTAAAGGCATTTGGCATTTACCACCAGCGCTTGTGCCAGCACCGCCAGCTGCGCCAGTAGCCCCCTGCGACGATGAACCATCGTCTACTATGCTAGTAGTCACTTGGCCCGTCGTTGAACCATCCGTAGACATGATTTTAAAGTCTACGTTCGTTTGACTCTTGTTTCTTAATTACTCAATAATTGGATGTTATTGTTTGGATTTTACTTAGATTGCTGTTGTTGCAATAATTGCAACAAATACTACTTCAAGTGTAAATTTTGTGAAAATCAATTTTTTTTCTTCGTTTATAGGTTTTCCACTCTAATTTTATCTCACTCTATTAAACGCTCTCTAGCTCACTCTTACGTTAAGAGTTTTTATTATTAAGTGGTTAAATTACGGTTTGTATAGTAGTTTTTTCAACAAGTATTTATAATTTATTACATCTTCTTACTTAAATTCCTTCGCATTACACTTCTGTATCTTCTTATTATTTAGTTTTTATTTTGACACTTGCATTGAGTAGTGAGTCTAAATATATTTTTAATATTTTCTTTTAATCAAAGCGCGCCAAACAAAACTTTTCCTCTTTTTCCACAATCATAAAAATATTTAACTCCACTCACTTGGCCTTTCAATGAGCAACTGATTTTTAGCATTGTTCGGCTAGGTGAGTCGAGTACTGAGCCGTAGCCATTTTAAAAAAATCGCATACAAATTGAGCAAATGCATTAGTGTGAGTGAGTTTAAGTGGCGGCACGAGTGTAGTTTGTAAGCGCTGCCAGAATGAAACTTTTCAACTAAGTAATCGTATTTGAATTTTTGCAATTTAAAATTTTTGTACTGGCAATGCTAATGAAATTTTGCCTTATATCCGCAAATTCAACAACTTTGTGCAGTGCTGTAATTTTCGATCTATTATATTATTTTTGCAAGACGCAAACCAAATGTCTTCTATAACGTTTAAATTTATACACATGTGTATGCTCCAACAAATTGAAAAATTGAATTAAAGCAAAATAAATTATCTGAACAATCTGAACAATGAAACTAATTTTTAAAATTTAATATCAATTGTGAAATCATATTAAATTACTAAACACAACGTGTAAATGGAATAAATTTTGATTGGTTAAAATGTAATTGCTTGCTAAAAAAAAATAATCAAAATCCGTAAACATAGACTAAGCAATAGAGTAAGGTCGGGGGGCGTTTAGCTAAAAAAAAAAAAAAGAGTAGAGTAATACTTATGTTTAGATAAATGAAATATTAAAAGACTGAAGCGAGGAAAAAGAATTTTCAGATATTTTCATACTTTTGATTACGAGCGTCCTCCGACATCTTACTATACCAAATTCGTCAAGCATATCTAATCCGGAGAAATCCAAATCTGATGCACCACTTGAACCGCATAATTTTGTTAATCATTATGGCTGCCTTTCTTTCTGACATCAACAGCATTTATAAAAATCGTTCATCATTTTCAATAGAGAATCTGGGTGTGACATTTTATTCTTGTGTTATTTTTCCTTTAATATTCTATAAAACAAAAATAGTTAAAATATTTAATTTATAAGCCATCATCGACACCAAGCCGAGAATTGTGTTTAACATTCAAGTCAAGGCCAAACTCTCTGATGGGAAGAAGATAAATCCAAATATGTGTTCCTCTTTTAAGCCTCATGTTTGTTTATTTTTAATTTATACATTGAAAAAACCAAATTTTTGACTCGAAGATTTTACAAAATTTGTACCGAGCATATACAAACTTTAATTGTTGTCTTCATTGAGTTCGTCTTCAACATTTGTTACTACATCTGGGTAAAATTTCTTCAAAACTTTTTGCACTTCCGGCATTAGATCATCAAAGTTGGGAAATTTTTCACGTCTAGGTGGCCCCTTATCTATGCCCGACCAAAGGGTATGCCTTGATGTCTTAGCATGTTGGGAAAACTCAATTTCGAAAGATCCCGGACGAGGTTGTATTTTTCCTTGACCGTTCCGTATTAAAACAAATTCCCGTTCCGGAAACAGTTTTTGTAAATATTGAACAAATTCGTCGGCCTTCGTTACAAATATCGGGCATTCGTATGTATGTTCAACATAAATTATCGAGCGATTTTTATCAAAAATGCCCTCGGCCGTGTAATCGATCTCTTTCGGTTTGCGTTTACTTCTCTTTTTGCTCATGTTTTTGGTACAATATTTTCAATTTGTTACAAAAGATTTCTGAAATATCAAAAAACTTAGTTTAAAATTATTTTTTTTTTTCCAACATTTGTCTCAGCTACTATGATTCCGCCCTCCCGTCCGAATGTTACCAGATTGTCGGATGATTCGGTAATGCTGCGTTGGTTTATACCGAAAAATGACGGTCTGCCTATACAGTTCTTTAAAGTACAGTATCGCATGTTAGGCGGCGGATCTCATAAGCTGCCGCGCGAGAATTGGCAAACCACGAACGATGATATACCGTTCGGTAAGCGTAATCGAAACCTAGACTCTTTGAAGAATTTTACCACCTCGGTGACGGGCTTAAAACCTGATCGCTATTACAAATTTCGGATAATAGCCGTCTACTCAAATGACGATAACCGCGAAGGTAACACTTCGGCGAAATTTTTCCTTCAACGAGGCGATGCATTGGGTCTATCGAAATCGAATCTGCCGGTGCCTATACTAAATCGTGTAGAATCCGTAAGTTCTTCGGCTATAATGCTGCATTGGTCGTTGCCTATTGCTATGACTGGACAAAGTGAGGTGGACGGCTTTTATGCCTACTATCGACCTACTTCATCGGCAGGTGAATATTTGAAGGCCACGGTAGATGGCATGGATACACGTAAATTCAAAATCGATATGCTCGAGTCCGGAACAGCCTATGAATTTAAGTTGCAGTCGTTCAATGAATTGGCTGCCTCTGAATTCAGTTCCATCATCCAAGGAAAAACGAAGAGTAAGTGCGCGCCGATGCCGTTGGAGTAGATGTGCTCTATAATTATTTTCTTACTTCTTGTTAGAGTCTCTTAGTACAGTTACACCGATTAATGAAGCCCTAGATCCTTCCAGCAAGGCTAGCGATGTGGAGAATTCTGTATATCCATTGGTAGCTGGTGCCGCGGGTGGTGGTATCCTGTTGCTTATAGTATCGGTTACAGCTTGCCTATGTGTAAAGAAACGCAAAAACTCACAAACCGAAGGTAATTTCGTAGACGAGATTTCAAAAGAAATATTTTACTAAGTACGTAAATCGTCTTTCTATCGCTCTCTCTCTCTCTCTTCCTCTCGCCAGATCAAAACAAACCCCAGTTGGATCACATGCAAGCGGACTTTGTCACGCCACAAGTGCTAAGTGTTTCGTCGCATCATAAAAATGGCAGCAGCGGCAGTCGGTTGAATGGTGTCTTGCCGCGCATGAACATCACACCGAATCCTCTGGCTCAAGAAGCGGATAAGGTATGTTTGCCGTAACGATGTCTATGTAACAAAACTTTCTTCTTTCCTTCTATGCACTTCCTTGGCTTATAAAGATGCCTTCAATTTTATCTTTTCGGGGTTGTATGTTGTTGTTTTGTGGGCCTCTGTAGTCTTCATTGGCTTTGTTTTTTTTTATTTTTAACGCTATGTTTTTATGTTTTTACTCAATGTCTCTATGAAAAAATATTTGAGAAATTTTGCTTCCCTTTCTTCCTTTTCTTCACCTTTTTATCATTAAATCTCTATCATGGTCTGGTCTCTTTATTATTCTTAAAAATACATTCTGTACCTCGATTGTTGTGGTACTAGCTTAGCTATAGAAATATCAGCGTAATTTATTCTAGAATCGTAATGTCATGGAACTGCGTTTTATGGCCAATCACAGCAACACCAATTTGAACACTAGCAGCAGTGGTAGCAGTGGCGTTACCGCTTCAAGCAACACTAATAAAATCTGTAACGCTAAAGCGAATGAAAATTCTTCTCTATCGATTGAAAACCTTAACGGTAGCGACTGTCATAACGACTACGTAAAGGAATTACCTCACCGAGCATCTTCGTCCTCATGTGAAACCTTGCAGGCTGGCGAGGGAATTTGTCTTAATTATAAAATAAACAGTAAATCAAATACAACGGGTTCTCCTCTATCTAAACCGCTGCCACCGTTGCCAAATAAACATAATGCAGCTGGCAAGAGCAGTCAAGCGCAACAGCACCAACAACAACAACAACAGCAACAACAGCAACAACAGCAACAGCAACAACAACAACAACAACAACATATCAACCCGAATAAATCGTCGTTAAATTCTAAATCAACTTCCACAATAAATCATGTTTTAAACAATTCCTCACAGGCTGGACAAGGTATTCATCACGCTGAACCATATTATCAGACAACACCCAATACTCCTACCATGTTGAGTAAACGAGACTATCAGCATCAGCAGCCACCGCCGGTGCCTCCACATCAAAATAATAACCATAACATCAGTCACGCCCAATTGCCGCCTCATCCACCCTTAACACCATCTCTCGAACAACAACGTCGCACTCTAGATAGGAGTCAACGAAACTTACCTTATCCTAGCAGCGGTAATGAAACGGCCCTAAGTATGGAGGCTGGCTTGCCTACTAGAATACCTTCTTTACGCCGCATTAGACGTACGTCCGGCGGTAACAGCGGCTGTTCAGCGGCCAACGCTAATAACTCAAATGGCAGCATTGGCATACCCATCAGCAGCAGCCCTCGTGTACAACGTTCACCTATGCCCAGTCGAGCAGCTATAATGAAACAGCGTTCCCGTCTTGGTAGCCACAACGACAACATTTCATCGGGCAGTTTGAACAGTATTGAAGTATAGTTAAGTAAATGCGATCAAGATCAGACTGAAGAGACGTCTAGCGATAGGTTGAGTTAAAATTTCACAAAACAGGTATCCTCCCAAATCTTCAAAAGTATTCACTCGACGATATAAGGCATCCTTAAATCTTGTAACACATGTAACATACATTTGGGAGCTCTCTCTCATTAGTCAAAAAGGTAGCGGAAATTTTTAAAATAACAAAAAATTTGCTTAATACGATTGGTATCCGTAAAAATGCTTGGTTTCATTCGAAAGACTCAGCTAGGCTCAGCTCAATATTAGCGAAGTCTTTTCTCCATTTTCTCTCTCATCGTATTTTATTGGCTTAAAGTCGCGTTCAGCAAAGTGTGACGTGAGTTGGGCGAAAAGAGTTTGAACTCTTTCGTAAATCAAATATTAATTATATATAAAGGTAAAGATGTTGACTTGTTGTGACACAATTCCCTTAAGATCAAAAGATCGATTTCTTTCACACCAATCGATTCGATTTGTTGAGCAGAATCGACAATTGACCAGAACGAGGTAAACCTTCAAGTACTTGGTGGCTTCCCTCAATCATTTTTTACCGATCAGATAAATAAGTCTTCTCGATATAACGTCCAATACCGTAGAAGGTTTTCCAATATTTCCGCAATTTCATTAATAAAAATGCTTAAGAAAGGCGGTATTGAAGCAAATTTTCTATTTAGTACTTAGTCCACAAAAGAGTCAATCGCGAAACGAGCTCTCACTCCGGCACTCAGGCCAGTTAAAGAGTTTACTCAGACAAATATTTCATAGCACATTAACTTACAAAAGCTAATTTTTGTTTAGTAATAATTAGTGTTTAGTGATTTTAAAATTTCCACTACTTTTTTGACAAGTGCACACAACAACAACTTTCAATGACAATTATAATGCAATTTTGAAAATCACTTTATGGGTCTACGAGTTAATTGTAGGTAAATGGAAAAATCTCGCCACTCCTTTGCCAGATGAACATTACGGGTTAATGTTCGAAAATTGTAACATTTTACATTACAGGGTCAGGGTCAGGGTCAGGGTCAGGGTCAGGGTCAGGTCACATACAAGTCGCACAAATATATCCCTTTTGAGCATATAATGCTCGCTTGTTTGTCGTTCGCATCTCTTTTGCTCGCAAAAGATAAGAATGAACCTACGGAGAATACAAGAAGAGTGATAGGGGATAGAAAATAGTGTCTAAAGTGGAAAAAACTACGGATATAATGATGTACGATTTGATAACACCATTACAAAAAAAAGAAGGACTTGCACTTTTTTACTCAAATGCCTAGAAATCAATTCATGTGAATCGTCTTATATATCCGTGTACACCTGGACCACTTATTGCATAATGTATTTCCTATGCCGCCACATATCCAAAAATATGGATCAGGACCTGTTGTGATACGTACGTCCCGGATGGATCGCTTGTGTGAATTAGTTCAAAATTAATTGTAGATGACGAAGATCAAAGGATTTATTCCCACTCGCGTTTAGAATAAAAAAATTTAAACTAAAAAAAAAATTCCTCTTAGAATAAACATAAATTTTTTTTAAATTAATATTTTTATGTAATCGTCTTTTTTTATTTTTATTTTTATTGTTTTATTTTTTTTTTTATTAACAATAATCCGTCCTTTGTATTATAATAATATTATAGGTAATAATTAATAATTAATTAATTAATTATGCACATATCCTAAAACTAAGTTTCCTAACTATTTTAAGTCTTACGTAATATAAGATAACAATAATGACTCGACTAATGACTGAATTGTTTTTTACTACAAATTTATTTACATAAAGAAGAAGAAAATGAAAATTTTATATATCACATGTTTTCCTATATTTTGTTTGTTTTTTTTTTTTCATTATTCCTTTTTTTATTTCTAATTATTATATAATTTAGTTTATTTATTATATTATTCTTAGAACTTTTTTTTTTAATACATAAGATTAACGATTTTAATTTTGGAATTGTGTTTTAGGCTTCTATAAAATTAATGTTATTTATATACAATAATTAATAATATTAATCGATAAGAAAAAGAATAAATGATGTAAAAAATTCAATAAAAAAAAAAAATATCAAACTATTTAGGAAATAAAAACAAAACAAAAGTATTTTTCAAATAAACAAATAATATATGATATTTTAAATATATGAAATAAAGAAAAAAAAAAAAAAAAAAAACAAAATGAGGAGAAATTTATACTGGGAAGTAATATAAAAAGCTTAATATACTTAATAATGCAATAAATGGCTTATTACGCAGTTACCGTTAAAAGCTGTTTTTGTTTTTTTTTTTTTTTTTTAAAGCAATTTATTATAAATTAGTTACAAACTTTACTTAAAGAATTGAAAGGCATACGACTTTAATGAGCCTAAGCTTTTATACGACGACCTGAAGCATTCAGAATGAAGTCGAAATCTTGGCTCGGTTTACGGTTCTCGATACGATGCTCATTCTCACTAGTATTATTTTATTTTATTGGGTTTATGTTGGGTTTTTTTGGCAAATCATTTTGTTGTTTTTTTTTTTTTTCTTTTTTTGTTTTGCTTTGCTCAAGAAAAGAGATCAAATTTTACGTGATCATGAACGTTTGTATTCGAGAAATTGAATTTCCTAACGGTCTCGCGAATTGTTATGCAATGGTTTGGCCGCAATTAATGCCTTTGTTTTGTCATTAAGTCACGATTACTTCCAATTGGCCTTCCAGGACGTAATGCATCTTCAGCGGTACGATATTTTATGAATCAATTTTGGCAGTGACTTTGTGACGGCACATCTTCTCTATACACATCCAACAAATCTTTTTCCTTTGATGAGCAGCATTTGCCCCTTTTCAACATTAAAAATGTAAAATCTACCAAAAATATTGCTGCCAAGTCTCCACAGTTGACATAGGCACCAAGCAGAGACTGCTGCTCGTAATCAAATAACCCTTTGCCTAAACAAGCCTCGCTATATCAGCTGTCAACACATGTACGCAAATTTGGCTGTAAGGAAATGCGATTACATTCTTTTCAAAAGAAAAAAAAAGTAAAGCGAAACGCGAAACGCGAAAAGACTTTCCGAACAACGAAACATTAGAACTCGTATCGACTCGCATCGAATCGAGAAAACCGTCTTAATTAGGGCATAAGCAACGTTGCATTTGCGCTATCATCGGCTGTGTGTCATGAAATCATGAAATTTTCTATCGTAAGATTTAGTTTCGAAACAACGCGACACACATTGTTAAGTTTAAATTACTTTACTTTATATGATTGATATTTCAGTTAAAATAATTAAATAAAAAAGTTGCGTATGGACCATTTTATGCGAGGGACACCTGTACATGCATTTCATATGAATATTTTATTTTGCTCGATAATATGAAAAATGCATAATTTATCGGCTCGATAAGCGGCAGCGAAATCGAGATTCAATTGCAAAAATTACTATTGAGTTTATTCTCGATAACGCGAACTAAAAACCGGTCTCAAGTTTTGTTGTTATGTATATGATATTTTTTGTTCTTGCTGCTTTAAAGCAAACCAAGCCAAAATTAAAGGATTAAATATTTATTTTAATAAATTATGTTTTTATGAACTTTCACCGCCCGTCAACGCCCGCACATTGCGTTTTAATAAAATCATCATAATTAATAAGGTTTCCGTCATCATTCGCTGTCATGAACGTAAGCGAACGACTCATTGTTACTCTTTCACTTTTTACCGAAAGCCATTTACTGTCAACCGTTCTTGTCAGTTGTTACCTTTTGTTTCGCTCGTCTCACAATGACTCGAATACACAACGACTCGAATAGCGGTTTGCATCATGACAGCAACTCATTTCACATCCGAATATATATTCAGTTTATTTATATTTAACGCAGAAAGATGCTTGACGATGATGTTGTCGCATAATATTTTTATAAAAAACTATTTTGATTAGCTTATAACTCGTTCTCACTATTTGCAGGGACAAGAGTTAGAATTTGAGTTTTCGCGCTTTAGCTCGATTGGACGGAATTGACTTCCAAATCCAATTCTCAATTTTAATCTCAAATGCTTAACCCAGCTCGGTTAGGACGTTCACAGAACTCTGTTAAAGGTGTAGGTAAACGGTTTTGTTAGTTAGACTTCACGCCCTTTAAACTTAGACTATATTAAAAATCTGCAAAGCAAAACCGCATACCGCATACCGCACACCGTTCTGTGTCTTCAGATTTTATAGTTTAAATTTAAGCTCCACGAGAGTAGGGAGACAACACACAGTCACACAGTCACACAGTCACGAGTACCTGCGGGTAGAGGTACTACAGATTGGTGCTTGCCAAGATCCTTGGGGAGGGGGAGGGCGGGAAGCTTGCATACTTACATACATGTGGAAACCGCAATGGAAGCTAGTATCACCGGTAAGCACCAGTTCGAAGGCAGCAGTTAACGAATGTGTGAGGCCCGGCTGCTGGGTACTACGGCCCTTCGGGGGCTATCGTGGTGGTTGTGTTTAGTGGTTTTCATCATTCCAAGAGCGAATAATTGGAGGTAATGATAGGCCTCAACAGTCTCTCGAAAGTGGGTTTTCTTGGGCCATACACAATAAATATATCAGGTTTTTTTCAGTGTAGCTTATAGAGATTGCCTAACTCTCTGGAGGGTGCCGATTACGGAAATTTAACCCGTGTGTCATCGGGCACCATGAGGTAAGATCTTCATGGTAGTGTACGAACGTTAAATTTTCAGTGAAATCTGTGTCTGTCTTTAAACGACTATGCACATGTATGAAAAAGAAGTCAAAGAGTAGATAGATAACAAAGGTAACTTGTTTTCATTGCATCGTTTACTTCACCAAACGAAGCCATAAATTTCAATGAGAA
This sequence comes from Glossina austeni, assembly GCA_000688735.1. Taxonomy (NCBI): domain Eukaryota; kingdom Metazoa; phylum Arthropoda; class Insecta; order Diptera; family Glossinidae; genus Glossina; species Glossina austeni. The sequence continues at coordinate 2,104,272 of KK502408.1, forward strand.
TATTTTATAAAGAAATTTTTTATAGTTAAAAAAAGTTAAAAACACTATAGTGGACCATGGCCTACCATTAGATACCGCACACCATCGTGTAGTTATTTATATAACAACTTTCTAATATAAAGCGTTATATGGGAAGTGTGCGAAAGAGTAGTGCGATCCGAACCATTCCTAATAGCTTTCATAGGTCAAAAGCGTTAAAACACATGAATGCACTAAATTTCATTAAAATATCTCTAAAGTTGCAGTCGACTGGTGGTTGAACATAAGTAAACAAGACGGACAGACAAATTCCGTTCAGAAAATGATTCTTAATCGATTGGCATAATAATGAGTGGATCTATTTCAACTTCATCTGGATGTTGCTTTGTAAGCGTTTAATGCAAACCAACTTCATATCATACGATATCATTAGCAGAACTCTTGCCCACACAATACACTAAAAATCTCTAAGATTTTACGATCATAATATTGAGATATCTTGTCATTTAGTTGCCGCTGTTGTAACACTGGTCCTTAAGCAAAAAGCTGAACATATAAAGAGATTTTGTGCCCTTAAACAACAAAGAAAAGCCATTATAGGCGGGCCTTGCCGGCCATTAAGCTGTACACACTGTACACAAATTCGTTTAATACAATTTTTCATTTTTAGTTATAGCTTCGGTCAAAGGCATTCAAAGGCATTACTCGTAAGTGCTCTCAGAGAAATTCTTATTTTTTTATGAAAACTTACCTATATGTGGGAAGGAGCAATAACGACTTGCTTATATTTACTGATTTCTGTCAAGGCATTATGAATATTTTCATATCGCTATTTATTCAAAGTAGGACGTTATATGAGGGAGGAGTGGTCATTCGTTCTTGGGTAAAAACACCTGTAACTTGAAAGCAAAAATATAAAGGGGGGCAGACATCTGATCTAATAGACAGATAGACAGATACGGTAAGTTCAATGTAGAATTCATATAAACTCTTTCTGTACCAAAAAACTGTGTAGGGTACAACAAAGTAAATCATTTTTATATACTTATCTACATATATAGAAATGTTTTAAAGTTTATCTCTGATATGAAAACAATTTTTAATATATTTTTTTTTTATAAAAATTAAACATTTATTTATCCTTTTTGAATTATTCAGTTAATATTAACAACAGTGTATGTCTATATATATATATATATATATATATATA
>KK502408.1:2113075-2158106 GCA_000688735.1 Glossina austeni
ATTAGAGATATAGATGGACACATGGACAGACATAGTGATATATAGTCCAAAAATAATTTTGAATAGGTCGATACAATATATGGTGGGTCCATATTAAGTCTGGAAATGTTAAAAATCAGCTGTACACATATTAGAGATATAGATGGACACATGGACAGACATAGTGATATATAGTCCAAAAATAATTTTGAATAGGTCGATACAATATATGGTGGGTTCATATTAAGTCTGGAAATGTTAAAAATCAGCTGTACACATATTAGAGATATAGATGGACATATGGACAGACATAGTTATATATAGTCCAAAAATAATTTTGAATAGATCGATATAATATATGGTGGGTCTACCTTAAGTCTGGGCGTTGGATACATTGGCAGAAACTTGATGTATCCATATGTCAAATGTGGTGGAGGATACAAACATATTGAGTGTAATAAAAGAAAATGGCTTTAGTTTTAGTTTGTTCGAAACGTGATGACATATATGCACGTTATGAATAAATCAAATGCGTGTTGACATCGCGAAAGCTATACACGATTTAGTTGTTAACGAATGAATATAAGAAAAAAGAAAAAAAGATTTCGTTCAATTTTGGGCGAATTTCAAATTATTTTTTCAAAATATTAAATATTGTAGTAATGATTTAAAGGAAAATGTTGTAAAGGAAAAGAGAAAATTTAACTTAAATTGAACGTTTATTAATCGTTCAAGTTGTTCGCTCTCAACTCACCTATTCCGATAAGATTGTGCAATACCTGAACTTACTCGAATAAATTTTATTATTGAAATAGTTTTAAAACCGATTTGCATTATAAACGAGAAAAGACATTTTCGAGAAAATGCTTTATGTTATCGCCGAGCAAGATAAGCAGTTTCATAATTTTTTTTTTTTACTACTTCGGGACTCGTATCGGATACCCTAATGAAGAATATGTTCAAAGCCTTTTCTTCAATCGTCTTTTCGCATCATAATATGTTGGCATCGGATGCAGATCGTTTCAGTGGAGATATTGTACTGGTTTTGTTTTCACATATAATAAAATGTTTCCGCTACTTTTTGATCGCCGGAATTCTGCATCTGTTATAAAAGTAGTGATTCCAATGTTTCGTATATTTTTCTCATTCGATCTCTTAACTAAACAAGTTTTTTTTTTTTTTTTTCAATTTGCTTTAAAATCAAGATTTAATCATTGATTGTTTTCAATAACATTTATTCGTCTGTTTACATAGACATGCTCGGCAATTTTTGATCAACGATACAAAGACAGATGTGACAGGGGGTTTGCGTAGGTCCCTGCCGTGGAGGCTTAACCCTACAGTGCCCGATGCCACATGGAGTGAGAAAGCGTCACTCACGCCCCGCTGGGAGCAGGGTGGCTCCCAAGCAGTTCCAGATCAAGGGCATGTGTATGACATGCCCTTCCCCCTGACGGGGGCGAGGCCTATCTAACACCTCGAATATTTAATGTTACCGCGATTTTGGGGGAAACTCCCCGAAGGGCCGTTCTCAGCAGCCAGGTAGAAGACCGACAACTACGAGGATTCTGCTGCAGCAAAAATTGCTGGCTGCAGCAATCTGCAGCAGAATCAAACATACAAAGACAATATAATCCCCCTAGACATCATCATTCCGCTTGAGTAAAAATAAAAGAAATTAAACTTAATATGTGGAATTTTTCTGAATAACAAGCTGGAGAATGCACTTGATTCCGTAATCCATAATCTGTCCAAATGCTAAGGGATTTGAATCCATAAGCGGATAAAGTGAAATTCGATCAAATTTTGATTTTAATTTTAGATGAATACTTAGCTTGAAAAACTCATAGTATCTTTTGTGTCCTCGACAATGATCCAATCAAATGCTCGCAATAGTCGACGTACATATATATTTAATCCTTAGAGAGAGGGTATCCAAAATGCAGCCCAAAGTAGTTGGTTTTGTATTGTGAAAGCCTTTCAAGCGATGTAATGCAAATTCGTTTTTTAACTTTTCTTCATTAAAAATTTCAATAAATTTTAAATGAAATTAATTAATTGTTTCCTTACATTATATATAGTAATTATTTTATTTAAGTAAATATAATTTTTGTGTTTTTGTTTTTTTTTTTTTTTTTTTTTTTTTTTTTTTTTTTTTTTTTTTTTTTTTTTTTTTTTTTCTTGTTAAGTAAAATTTTAAAATAATATATGGCGGGCTTCTCTTTTTTTCTTTTTTGTTTTCTCTCTCTCTCTCTCTCTCTCTCTCTTTTTGTCTCTTCTTCTATTTCCTTTTCTAAGCTGTTGTAAAGAGGCCTACATATCGAAGAAAATAGGTTTTAGGTTAACGTTTCCGTTTTAGTTGTCATAAATATCTGCGGAGGCAATTGGCTTTCATTACTAGGCATCACACATTTGTTCTGAAATGAACAGAAATAAGGGATAAAAAAAAGAAAATAAAAGAAAGACATATTTTTTTTTTGTTTTTTTGTTTTTTTTTTAAATTTAATTTGAAAAAATGAAAAAAAAAAGTAGAAAAAGAAAAGAAAAAAATTGCAATTTTTTTTTTTGTTAAATATCCATTTCCTTAAATATTAATTATTTATTAAGAGAAATACGTAAAAAATGCATGCTATGTATAAAGCATTTTTATACAAAATATTTTTTATTTTTTTGTTTAAAATAAAATAAGTTTTGATAAAACATCCGCCAGAATTTGTTCAAAAAGTCAAATCGTTTGTTATTAAAGTGAAAAAATATGGGACTTAGGGATAATTAAGGGCATTGGTTAGGCATTGGTAAGTACAAAGAAGGGCAAATAATTCTAGGGTAAGTTTTTTTCCCACAGTAATTTGTGAAAACTATTTGCTCTAAATTGATACAAACTAAACTATGCCAGAGCTTAGTGCTTCAGTAAATGTTATAAAAAAAAAAAAAAAAAAAAAACAAGAAAATCTACAGGAATTTTCCCACAAAATATGAAATGATTTGTAATGACCTATGCTTGTAATATATAGGATCCATGAAGCTAATGCTTCTGCTTTGTGCTCCACATCTAAGAGAACTCGTCGTCGGTATCTATCACCCACTCTCAAGTAATCGTTATTGAATCATTTCACAATACACATAAGTAAACTCTTCTGGAGTGACAACTTAACTGCCTCGGCATGTCACCGCTTTATGTAACTACCGTCCTCTTGCTGTAATGTTAGGCCTTCGTCCACGCAATCAATGCGTTATTTACCATCTTCGGCAAATCTCGATGATGAATTTAGTTCAATGTTCCCTTTTTACTTGACTCTTCTTCGTATTGAGCGTTACTTTACGGTGCGCATTTCCATACACGTCCTATTTCACGCCTTTGGGTTTCGTGTAAATTCTCGCGCTTCCTTTTCACTTCACTTCATTTCATTTAGTCTCGACTTAAATGTGATTCTGAGTAGTATTTTTTTCATTTAGGGGGAAAGAGTGGTTTTTTATACCCTGCAGCGCAGGTGATGCTAGTTAGTACGGACGCATGTAGCATGCAGAAGATAGATCCACTTTTTATACCCTACACCACTGTCCGTCTGTCCGTCTGATGTCTGCCCATGTGAGTTTGTGTTCGCAACTTTTGAGACATTTTGATGAAATGTACTACAGTGACGTGTTTTGAGCCAAGGACAAACGCTATTGAAAATGATTCGAATCGGTCCACTTTTTCGATCATTCTGCATATAACGGCCTGCTCGGAAAAGTTGTTATATGGAAAAAAAATTGCAATTTTCAAAATTTCTCGGCAAAAGTGCCTAAGTAGTAGTATTTCGGCCTTCTAAACTGGTATGAAAAGTTTAGACCGACTGGGGCAATTTTAGAACCCCCTCTCATACAATGAAAACGTAATGTCATGCAACATAAAAGTATTGGTTCCTGATCAAAATTATATCATTATAGTAATTTAAAATAAAAAAAATTAATTCTACCAAATTTGGACCATCTCGGCCTATTTTTTGGTTCCTAAAAATTGATTCTTTGTAGAGCCGGATAGTACTTTCATACATAAATGAATTCTACAAAATTTAGACCATCTAGACCTATTTTTGAATCCTGCCCTATGTAAACTTGTACTACATAAGTTTGGGTTTGGGCCCGCTTCCCCTTAAATACGCACATAACATATGTATGTCTTTATATAGGAACAAGATATAATTTTTTTGTTCTATAATAAAAATATAAACTGTGTTAGACAATCTGTTATAGGGTATTTAAGAGGCGACCTAGTCCGATAGCGATAATGTTCTTACTTGTTTTCTATTAACTTAATAAACGCTCGACTATGAAATCTTATGATTTTTGTCATGACATTTCGTGTTGTTTGCCAAAGCGCTCCGGCAAGAGTAGCTGCGTCAAATGAATCTTTACTGAGAAATTCTAATCCAATGTCTAGCCCCTGCACGACACTAAGAAGATGTCGTTGGAAGGTCTTAATTTTCATTTAAAAACAAAAGTAAATTATTATAACTTCATCAAAATGACCGTTGAGTCGATAAGAAGTTGAGAACGATTTGAAACGATTTTCTTGCTTGTACTGGGAAATTAAAACTTTTGCTTAAATCTTTCGATATTCAGGTATAGAGCCATTCATCTTACTGCCAGTTTCTCTATTAACATTTCTGACGGCACGTAAAACGTAGAAGACAAAAGTAGCTCTTTCGATGAAAGACATTGAGGAAGAATAGCTGAACATAAGAAATCATTTTCATGATGCCGGGACAGCAGAATAATGGGAAACTTTATTGCAATGAAGGAACATTTTTGCAAAGCATTGCGATATCTTTGAAAGAAACGCCTCTCGGGTGAAACGCGTAAGATATTTTCGATCAGTTAATTTAAACGTTAACAAGAATTAACAAAAATTCGTCTTCTTCTTTTTTTTTTTGTGTTAATCAAAAGATGATTTTTTTTAGTTAGACACTCGTTCTAATCTTACCCGCGTGCTATAGGTGTGAACGTTAAATGTTCGTCTTTTTTTAAAGTCTGTTTTTCATCGATTACATTGCGCGTTGCAGAGCATTCTTTTAATTAAATACATCCATATATATATATATATATATATATATAATGAGATATTTTTCAAACATAGACCTAATTATCTGCTTCCGAAGCTGTTCAAATATTATTTAGTCTGTAACCTTTCCGTCCATTCAAAAATATTCTTTTAAGAAAAACACCCTTATTCCTCTTGTTTCGGTTGCTGCCTGCGGCTGCAACCCTTAACCCTTAACTGCTTATAATTGTACTGAGCAAATTCCAATCCATTGGATTCTCTTTCCCTCAGTTACACTTTCTATAGTCGAACATAAAATTGCATCAATTTTTTTTTTTGCTCAAAAATTTTAATTCCGAGTATACACCTTTGTATACCCTACACCCGAAGTGCGAAGGTATATTATGTGGACCCATCTTTTATTATATCGACCATATAAGAATCACTTTCTAAATTGATCTAAGCTTGTCTGTCTGTCTATTTTATTTATTTTTTTTTTTTTTTAAGTTCAACCGATAAGTTGCAATTTTTGAGAGCTTGTAATGAGATTTCGTACGTGATGCAGATCAGACCAAAAGTCTCATCCTTGATTATTTTTCAATTCTCGCTTCCACGATTGTAGGCGAAAATGTTTCCATGGATTTATATAGCGCATCCAAGCATGAGATGATACAATAAAACTTATCCCAATTTTGCGCGAAATTTATCTTCAAGGCGTAATATACATGTTGAATATATTATACAGATCAGTGAAGAGACTATAGTGGGCCACGGACCACCCTCATGTACTCTCCATCATCCAGCGGTTCGTTATATAATAATTTTTCCAGGTAAGCAGTTAGATGAGAAATGGTCGAAAATTTCCAATTGTGTCCGTCATTAGGTCAAAGCGTCGCACTCAAAATGTCTTCAAAATTGCGGCCTGTAGGTTGAACAAAAGAAAACCGGACAGTGAGCAGACAAACAGACGTACAGAGTAGCTTGGAATAAAAAAGAGATCTATTTCAAGTCTTTTTGGGTGTTGCATACTTGCTAGAAATTTAACATACGCTTTTAGTGATGTAGGGAATAAAAATTCTCGACCCTTGTGCCCTCACGCCAAAGGCATGAGGTGCAAAAGGCTCAATACTCTCTAGCTAGACTAAGTAGATGTCAACTTGTACTCTCGAAAACTTTATCTCATCGTGGTCGCAGCTATTCACCTGATGCGGCCTCTATCCACTCAGTTCTGATGGGACTGTGTAACAGAGGCCATAAGCCTTGGGTGGTGAGCTGTGGCGACTTCTTTTTTCTTCTTCAGAAGAATTTCATGACAAAGAATAGTTTATGGATGGAAAAGGCAAATACAGGATTGGCTAAAACTTCATATAGTTTTGCCAAATTTGTTGAATCATCACGTGAATCACGTTATCCATAAACAGATCGCTCCTAGTATGTACGCTGTGCTATTCATTAGAACACTGGGAACATGCCTTTTGCTTGACTGCTGGATGTTACTTCTTGGGGAGTATATTAGTGGTTGTGGTTATGCCGAAGCGTCGTGGGGGCACTAAATAATGAGATGTTCTATAGGTCTCGCTGCTGTCCATCGTTATGGGACCTCAAGGGTAATAGGACCCCCATCCCTATTGATGGGAATGGTTCTACTCCCAGCGTGCAACGGTTATCGTTCCTATTTATAACGCATTGAGTAAAGCCATCAAGGCGGGTACCCATGTACAGCTACGTTGGGGATTCATTATTGTGGATAATAAATTCCGCATATGTCGCTCACTTATATAATAAAATAGTACAAATAAAGAAACATAAAAAAATACTTGGGACATATTGACATCCATGAGAGTCATGACAGTGATTAAAATGTGTGTCGACGTTTTGGAAACATATTCGTCTTTATTAAGAAGATGCAGAGATCACGAGTATTTTGAATGTGGTAAAGGGAGGCGTATATTTTCCATATTTTTCGTTTCTTTACGTTCCAAGGCGTTCCAATGTGTTCGTAATGCGCAGAGATGCGCGGACATGTTAATGAGAACAAATGTTTAAAATAATTTTGCGAAGGTCGAATTAAGGGCTTAATCCATTCCGAAAGATATTTATCGACTAATCAATCGAGCAATATTTTGCATTTGAAGTTTACTTGCAGAAGAAGACGAGCTTCAATGTAAGTCAAGGTTATCGTGGGTCAAAATTGTCATTTGATTCGCTTTCTTAGACTTAAGCGACAATTGCGAAAGGATATGAATTTCATATACGGATTTCTTTAAACCTTAGGGGAACTTTCGATATTTCATCTCAGTAGAAAACTTATTAAAAAAAAAAATATTTTAAAAGTTATTTGTTATCTGTGCCCAAAAAGATCACATTTTCCTACATACATAAGCTATTAGTTGTTGTATGTCTTAATAAATGAATCAATCGCATGGAAGAGTTATTCTCACATGAAAAGAAATTTGAATGAAAATGTTTGTGCGTAAATAAAATAAATGAAAATTTAATGAATTCATTTATTTGCATAGGAAGCTGTAAACATTTTATCGCATATCACACTAACAGCTATATTATGTGCATACGCAAGTATCTAAAAAAAAAAGAAAAAGCCTTTTAGCAGCCGGAACAGTGCTAAAGACCTAATGCATAAAAGTGCTAAAGCTATTGAATGCATGGAATGAATGGATGCGAAAGCGGATGAGCGGAGAGCGTTTCTAACTATTGTTGTATGAGTAATTAATTGTTAAGAGCAAGTTATATACAATATGTGTATGTGTATGTGTATGTGTATGTGTATGTGTATGATTGTGTATCAGGATTGTTAATATGCGATAGAGTGGCGAGATCTGTGATCTGTATCGAGTATTGAGATTGAAAAGAGAAAACTAACAAAGCATAAAATTCTCTACTGCTCTGACAACTCAAAAACAACTGACTCAGGAGGTTCGGATGGCGCTGGCGGTACCCTAAGTACCTTATGGCCGCGAAAGCATAACATAAACATCCAATTATGACGGCCATGGCGTTGTTGCTGCTGCTGTTGTTGCGGCGTGTTGCTCGCAATCGAGCTCGTATTGTTGTTACTCTGCATGCTGCCCTGACGATGGCGGTACACACTGCCGACCGAAAGACGACTGGTTAAGTGTGTTTTAGGATTTACATTGTTACCATGATGTATAACTGTGGTGGTGCTGGCCTTACGGCCGTTCCCTGACCGTAATTTATTGGTCGGTGGTGAGTCATTTCTGTGAAGGCGATAATTTTTTAAAATTTTTTTGCCGCATAACAAGGCGAGAATTCTTACCTTTTATTATCTAAATGATTGGCTTGAGCTTCGGTATCAGGCGCGGTATTGTACGCAGCTGAATACATGGACGCCCGTTTCGGAACCCATTCAGGATGGCCGCGTACTGACATATACACAGCTAGACTTTTCAGCAGTACAGCTCTTACCTAAAATAAAAATTAATATTCGTTAAGTTGTTTCCCTGCTTGTTAAGCGTTTCTTTGCAATTAACAAACACTACTGCAACGATTACAGTACTAGTCTCTCTCTCACCTCTCCGTTTAGGAAACAATATATCAAAGCTATGAAAAAGCCTTGAAATGAGGTTAAAAAGTGCGTTACATAGGACCATAAAGCAAATTTCCAGGGCGTATGTAAATCGGGAACCAATTGCAGCACGTTTGTAATGCCAAGCAACGGCAGCAGGACTATGGCCGCTCTGACCGCTTTACGCGTCTGTTCAATATCGCTGGCTTGACTTTGACGCAGTTTAACCACAAGGACACGTATGATATTGATAAGAAAAGTAAAATTTAACTGCAAATATTAATAAAAAAAAAAAAAAGAAAAAAGAAAAAGAAAAAGAAAACGAAAAAGAAGAAGAAAAAGAAAAAGCAGAAAAGTCAATGTAAAGTAAAAAGACTTCAATTATATTTTCTATTCTTATGATTTCTCATCTTCATGAACCATTCTCACCAATATAACAATTAGTCTCGGTCCCTCTAATATCCAATAGTACGGCGTCAAGTTATAATTCCACCAACAATCGTGTACACTGTCGTGATAGATGGCCGTGCAAATCGCCCATACCGTTGTCATTAGCACAGGCATACCCCAGCCCACTAACGTGAAGATGGTATGAGGAAAGCGTCCTTGAAAAACCGTTACTGTAACCATGTTATGCAAATACCAGCCTTCAATAAACATCCACATAAACATAGCGGTGCGAGCGTATTCCAATAAAACGTAAGATGCCTCACATAAATAGGGCTGAAAGAAAGCAAAAAAACAAAAAAAACAAAAAAAAAAAAAGAAGAAGCAAACAAACGGGAAACAGAAAAGAGAACAGGAAAAATGAATAAAAGCATAAATGAACGGAAAAAAGTGTTATGGAAAAGTTCAATACAATCCTTAAGTAGAGAACGAAAGATTTTTGCAAAAACAATTTGTTTGTATGTAATTTTCGATTTATCCGCTCGTATTCGAAGCGCTCCCTTTTCGTTGGTATTGCTTCCGAATTATTTCAATATCGAACTGTATTCTCATTTATATTTAAGTGTAAGGCTTAAAAGGATATTTGATAGGTGTTTGAACTTAGACTTCAACGAATCCTAACCAAAAGTTCACATTTTTCTTGAATATCATTTTCGGGATTCTTTGTCAATGTTTTTATATTATGGGTTTGACTTATGCCTGCTTGACATTAATGGGGGGAAATTTTATGATGAATTTCCGAATTTATCGCTCTATACTGGATACAAGTTAATCCCCTACTATTCTATTTCTGTTTCTTTATTTTTCCACTTTTTCATATTTTTCCGATCATTTTGCTTTTTTTCTAGAACTTCTAGAACTGTTCATGGTCTGCTTTGCTTTTATTCGAAATTTTCGCAAAATCGCTTTTATATTATTGAACCTATTTTTGAACAAAAAAAAATATATTCGTTTTGTCAAAACGTTTGCAATACCCAGGAGGAGGTAACTTCCACGATCCCGTAAATTGTATGTCATGTACTTTTGATTAGCATAGAATTCTGAATCGCATGTTAAGCATGTAAGCGTCTGTCTGTCTGTCTGTCTGCATGTCTGTACAGCTTACCGCTATCTTGGTCGCAAAACGGAAGCTATGTACTTCAAGTTTCCCGCTTGCAAGCAAGTTAGTTGATAGTGAAATTGCGCCAGAAAGGTTTAAACGACACGTCCACAGTGCAACATAACTTGAGATCAGATTTATTTTCAAAAATAAAAAAAAAAAAACTTAGTTTTTTTTCTACGTTACTTATAAACCACAACAGATACAAGAATAAAAATTGGAATTTAGATGCTGTGGGTGCGGGATTTGCGCAAAAATGGAAAAAATCATCCGCGCCCACCCAATATTATGTAATAGTGAAATTTGATTTTTTTATTATGACGTATGCACTGCACTCGGTACGAAGCTTTAGAGAAGACCATATCGAGTCTACGTATTACGTGTATTGGTTATAATCAAATCTGAATCGTTCTAGAAATATTTGTCTGCATGTCTGTTAATTGCTCTCGATCGCCCAAGGACCAAGGATATCTACTTGAGTTTTGGCAAAACTATTAGAAATTGTTGCACGCAGGTTGATATTGCACTGCATTGACTGCACTGCAATCTACAGTGGAAACTAAATTGAGAATATGTCGGTTTTCTGGGTACTTTGCCCATTACTCATTGACCTGCAGGCGGACCTATAGACGTACGATATAAATTTGCCCTTTTATTTCACAAAAATAGAGAAAATCAGCCACGCCCATCCAATTTTATAGAGTATGCAAATTTATTTTTCCTTTTTGTTTTGTTTTTTTTTTTTTTAAATCTTTTTAGAATAACGGTGATGTGTATACAATACAGATACAATTTTCTTAATGAATTTGTTTTTGCTTCGCTTTTAAACATAATTTTATCGAATTAATTTGACTTCATTTGTGATTTTGAAATCAATCAGTTTCGATTAATCGGAAACGTGCTGATGACAATTACAAAAATTTGTGTTGAAAGAATAAGACGTAACAGAGTACAGTTCCGGTTAGTGTTCCGTTACTCTCGTTACTTAGCCAAATGGATCCTTTGTAAAGGTCATTGCAAAAGAATGCTTTCAATTATTTCTGCATTTATTTCACTCTATCAACCTTTGAAGTTTCTCTCATAAAGACTTTTTCATTATCGCTTGAATTAAGCAAAAGTTTATTCGATTATAGCCGTCAAAATTAATTCGTGTTTACACTAAAAAGAACTTATATCCGCTTTATGGCATATTCACCTTTAGTTACTCTAAACAAAATTCTTTCCGAAAATGTATGCGTATAACACGCAAAAGGAAGCTTCAGAGACCCTATAAAGTGTATATATTCTTGATCAACGTGAAATTCTAAGTTGATGTAGCCATGTCTGTCCATCTGTCCGTCTATGTGTCTGTGCGATGTGCGTTGTTAGTCTCTCTCCTGGTCGCAAAAATGTAGATATCAACTGGAAGTTTCTGCACGCAGGTTGGTATTGAAAATGAGCGAAATTGATCGGAGCTGAAGCGTGCAGTGGAGCGTAAACTGAGCACAACTCAGTTTTTTCTAACAAAAATTTTTAGATTTCTGCTCCTTATTCGGGAATTATTAAAGTTACCCGGCTGAAACTTTCCACATTTGCTTTACGCGACTCTTTACTCGCCAGATCCAAAAGTGGAACCTTGTCCACCCAAAGTTACGAGTAATTAAATTTAATTCTTTTCACTTTTTTGAGGCCTAGCACTTATTCATCATAAGGCAAACAAGACAAAACACTATTTTGTACACTACTCAACTGAAGATATATTATCTGCCTTAAAATGGGTTAATTTTGAAACGAATTTGATAGACCCCGCGAGTAATTTTTTCTCAATAATACCAGCGATATGGGTATCGAATAAAAGAACTTGGAGAGTAGAATGCGAAAAGCTTAGTGGCGGATATGCGAGATTCGGCCCCCGCCGAATATAACTTTCTTACTTGTTGTCTCTATTAAGTCGTTTAGGGACTTATGTTAAAAACCTTACTTTTAGCGGAAATAGTTTTGACTGTCGAAGTCAAAATTCCTTTCGCTATCATTCTTAGCTATTCAAGTTTAGTGATAAGTTTATTATATTTGTTTATCCGGTTAGGAATCTCCGAATGAAAACATAAGATTCATAAATTATTTCTAGTAACTTTTATTTCCAAAAACAAAGCTCTGCCAAAGTTTTACCCAGTTTTGTAATTTTCTCATAGATTCTCGCTCGAAGGAAAACTAGTTATTCGTATTTATTATGTTTACGTAACTTTTGTCTATGCCTGTGTGTGAACTTCATTCATAGAATTTTACTAATAATTAATTAAATAAAAACTCCAGCGTTACTTTTATTTATCCGATTTTATCCGGTTGTAAATTTTGTTTAAGGAACCGGATTTTATAATACTAGAATAATATAGTAAGCAAAGTCAACTATTATCGTTAGAGTCGTAGGTTTCTTGTTGCTACTATTATTTATCCGATTTTATCCGGCTGTGAATTTAGTTCAAGGAACCGGATTTTATAGTACTAGTATAGTATAGTAAGCAAAGTCACCTATTATCGTTCTTGTTGCTACTATTATTTATCCGATTTTATCCGGTTGTAAATTTTTTTCAAGGAACCGGATTTTATAGTACTAGTGTAGTATAGTAAGCAAAGTCAACTATTATCGTTAGAGTCGTAGGTTTCTTGTTGCTACTATTATTTATCCGATTTTATCCGGTTGTGAATTTCGTTGATGAAATTTAATTCTAAACAAAACCCTTGGTTGTTGTCGTAATTGAAATGGAATTCAATTACTTGTCACTTATCCGAATACACTCAGTTGATCGATTCTTCGAGAAAGTATCTTCGTTTTTAAATAGTGTTCAGATTTTTATCATTCTTCACTTAAAAAAAAAATATCAAAAATTGACGCAGGGACAATTCAACGATTATTCCTCGCATTTTGGATATGCATTAAGTTTTAAATTTTTTTGTATCATTTTTCCTTTCCAAGAAATTTTATATCAGATTTTATTCATTTATTCATTAAGTTAGTTGCGTTTCGTGTTGTGATGGATTTATATAAAAATCATTTTTCTATTAATTAAGTCGACGCCGTAAATATAATACAATCACGTTTACATCATGCGATGCGTCGTCTGCATATCATATGTAATCTATAATCTTTAAGATGTAACAGGAAATCAATAGCAAGCAGAGAGACTTACAGTGTTTTCAATTCCTGTGACACTTGTATTAGTAGCTGTTTCTTGTTTGCCACGATGAAATGCTTGATCCAGATACAATGTCAATCTTATAATAACTTGTAAAACCATAGCAATGAATAGATTTTTATGGATTTTTGTACGATTATTGCGCAATGAGCGAAAATTACAAAAAATGATAAGTGATATAATTAATGCCACCAGGGACAAAATAAGACCAACTATTTCCAAGGTACGTGTACGGCGTGCAATTTCCAAAAATAACTAAGAAAAAAAAAAAAAGCAAAGATGAAAAGAAATTGAGAAGAGAATCTTTTTAAACGAGAAATTTTTAATTGGATTATGCACAGATGACCTCTTACATCAAGATTTGGTACTTGTTGCATAAGTTCGTTAACTTCTGGTTTATAACAGGGTTGATAATCAGTCCAACCATTAGGATTGTAGGTATCATTAGGTCGACTACCCCACTGACCATTTAGCTCACATTTACGGTTCGCAAATTCTGCAAATAAAGTGAAAATAAAAGAAAAAAAAAGGAATCAAAACAATATTTTATATATATATATATATATATATATATGAAATGAATATAAATGAATAAATAAATCGCATTTCATTTTACTATCACATTGTATCTGACGTTTGAGTGGCAAAGCGAACTTTCTTTTCATTTAAGTTACAATCGATTCTTAGTTAAGTTAAATTCAGTATAGGTTTTAAATAAATTTTATGGGCACTCATCGATACTATTCTAAAAATGATTATTGAACTCAGAGAAAATTTCATTATCAATGTTCTCAAAATTCACATAACTCTCTATTTCACCTAAACATCTTACGATCTCTCCGATCGCTATGACTGTATGCCTACTTTCCCAGCAGCAAGCAGTCATCATCAAGTAAATTGCATTTTTTGATATTTTATCCGATTTTTTTCTAAAACAAATTTTCTTTAGAAATGTGTTAGAAAAGTATAAAGCATTTTTTACACTCAGTTTAATTGCACTTTTTCGGCTACAATTGACCTTTGAAGCAAATCCTCGTCATGACCTCATTTAAATCCCTCAGGGGGGAAATCAAGTAAATGCATTCTAGTTCGGCTAGCCTGACACTTAAAAACCCTACACCACTTCCTGATAGTACAACAAAAATTTGTACTTTACGTTATTTTCATGTAAAAAGAGGACTCATGAGAGTCCTCTGATATCGGGGGATGCATAAAACGTCGATTTATGCGCTCCAAACACAGCAAGTTTGATTTAGTTGTCAACCGTATTATTATTTTTCAGATGCGATTTCGCTTACTGGTCATGAAAATCGCTATCGTAAGATCTGAACCTACCTGTGGATCCAAATTTCCTATGCTTAATTTTCATGTTAAATTGCTGCTATGGACCCGTTTTTGAAATAAAATATCAAGAGTGGCCTCTTCTTGTCCAAACAAAGACTTATATACCTTTACCTAGACCTTTATATCTGATGGGAGCCAAGAAATAGATCGACATGGTCCAATATTAGTTAAGTCAATTTTCATATGAAAACACTATTACGAATCAATTGTAACAATGAAATATTGCAAAGTAGTCTTTTTTGCCATTGGTAGGAACTGTCATATGAGACGGAGTTCAAAGAATTGCCCCCAGCCGATCGACATTTTTCGCCCCAACTTAGAATGCTGAAGAGCTATTACTCAGTGATTTTTGTCGAGGAATTTGGAAAATTGTAATACATTTTTACATAAAGACTTTGCAAACGTTGCATGGGGAGTGGTCGGAAAAATGATTGAACCCATTTTCAATAGGGTTCGTCTTTGGGGCAAGAATATGGCCGAGTATCAAATTTCATCAAAATATCGAAATAATTTGCGACGTGTAGGTTGAACACGAAAATACGTACAGGTGGACAGACAAACGACCGATTTAAGAAATTATTTTGAAATGGTGAATAAAATAAAAGCGGTGTCTATTTCAAGTCTTTTTGTGTGTGTTACATATGTTCGCATAAACTTAATATAGTCTGTACTTCAAGTGCTCTAAGATGTGTTTAATATGGAAAAATAATGTTACGGAAGGCAAAGTTGTGTTCCATAAACCTCCACGATTTTATGTTATGTTGCATTAGATTATTAAGTCCGCACTATTTTTGTACCCATCACCTAAGGGCTGAGGAGTATATTCATTTTGTCAAAACGTTTGCAACGCCCAGAATTACTCATCAGAGACCCGATAAACTATACATATTCTTGGGCAGCATCAAATCCTAAATCAATTCAAGCGCGTCTGTCTGTCCGTCTGTGTAATGTCTGTTGTAAACCTTCTTCTGGCCGCAAACATGAAACTATCGAATTCGAATTTGGCAGAAACATTGGAAGTTCTTGCACGCAGATTGGTATTGAAAATGAACCAAATCGATTGAAGGGCATGCGTACAGTGCTACGTAAAATGGGAATGCCTTTGTGTTTCAGAAAAATTTATTACCCATAAATTATTATAGCAAATAAATTGACAAAAATTTGAACGCATATTCTATGGGCGATGCTGTAGCATTTGTGTACAAAAGTGGAAAAAATTGACCACGCCTTCCCAATATTTTTGTTTATCAAAACCTTTAGAACGCGCAGAAACAAGCTTCAAAAACCCCATATAGTGTACAAATTTTTGATCAGTTTCAAATTTGCAATGCAGCTAAACATGCCCGCTAAACATGCTCGTCCGTCCATCTGTCTGTTGGCGCAACTTTCTAGAGTCTGTGCTAAACATTCTCACGTTAGCGAAAATGAAAATATTTCCTCAAAATTTGCAAAAAAATTTGAAAGAAGATCTAAACTTTTCAAAGGACACGTCTGCAACACCTACACGCCTCTACGAAAAAAACTTTTATGTTGGAAATAGAAGAAATCGATTGCGCCCGCCTCATATTGTAGAGCATGAAAATTTTGTTCTTTTACTTTCTTTGGCTTTTTTTTCGGAGTAAATGGTGATGGCTGTAAAAGATTCGGTCCCAACCGAATGTAGTTTTCTTACTTGTTGCTATGTCAGCTCATGTCAGCTTCACTATATAACTCGGTCAAAATGTACTTACAATAGTGAGGGAAAGTAATGTTTCCTCGTTTCGCAAATCGTAAATTAATAAAAGATCTTTTTAATCAGAAAGAGCGGGAGAGAGGGAGAGGCTTATGAGAATTAGACTGAAATCAAACGATAGAAAACTATATTTAATTCTTTGACTGAAAAAGTGTGAGAGAAATGAAAATTGTGAACGCTTAGCCACCTACGTACGTGTTATTTAAAAATTTGTTGAATTAATTTTCATTTTTTATAATTTATTGTTGATACGCTTTGTAATTTAATTAAAGTTTTTATGGTACGTAAACAATTGTACAAAAATGGTTAATAAAAAAAGTGCCTCATATAAAATAAAAAATGAATTCGTTATAAGAACGAACATGGAAAACTAATTCAAAAACACACACATACACATTTAGCCATAAAGTCACGCACACACGTCGGTTCTCTCTTCTAGGGCTCATTAAATATTAAATGCAATAAAGTTCCTAGCGAAGCTTATTTCTTCTTTTTAATTTTTTGCTTGTTCTTCTTCTTCTTCTTCTTTTTCTTGTGCTATACAAATTCATAGGCATCAAATCATCATAAATTCAGTGAATAAAACTTTTAAGTAAAATACTTGGAAAATGACTTGGTTTGCAAATTGACACAGCTTTGAAGCCATTTTTTCTTTTTGATTTTCTTTATTCATGCACGCATACATACATATATACATACATACATATGTACAAATATTAATATACATATGTTAACACTTTGCCATGGCATAAATAATATTAAGTTCGTCTAAACATCGAGAAGAAGAGCTTATTAAAAAGGAACGATTCATGTTAAACCATACCGTCAATTATTAAACTTTTACTTATTCGAATTTATTTTATTTATAATGCAGTAAAATGAAACTAAATAATTTAATTCGTTTGTAGATTTGTTCAAAATATTTCAACTTACTTCTTGTATCTATGCCATGCCAGCCAGAGGGGCAATGCATGCGTGCCAGCACACCGGCTGGTGTTGGTGGCCAACATAAAAACCGATCCCAAGCCCAGTTGCAAAAGGCTCCTGCAAAAAAAAGAAGTAAGAAAAATAATTTAAAAAAAAAAATCAAAATAAATAAATAAATAAGTAAATAAATAAATTGTTAAAAAAATAACTAAAACAAATTGTATTTGAATTACGGATACAATTTCTCAGGAGGATACTTATCACCACTACATAAATTTCTTTGATAAAATATTTTTGAAAATTTTTAAAATGTTTTTCTTACAATAACAGAAAAATGTTGAGAAAAAAGATAAAAAAAAAAAAAAATGTAATACTTAAGGAGTACGACAGTTGTATGGGGCTTTGCTCGAATCTTACGCTGACTGCTCGCTATAGTCAGCCCGGGATGAAGTTGTTGTAAATAATTCTGTTTTTTACATCAGTCTGCATAAATTTCAAAACAAAAATATCAAATGATCTGAACTCAGTTTCAGATGTTTTTTTTTTTATATTTTTGTTGCCTCATTAAAATTTCTAAATGTCAAACGTTCACCTGCCGCCTGCCTTTCTTTCGCTATAATCTACACTTTTTGTAAGTAACAATTTTTAGATAAAGCAATGAAAGGAAACAAAACAAAGTCGTAAGCAAAACATTTGGACAAAGAAGTGCAGCGAACACATTGCTTTCATTGTTTGTATTGTGTAAGTCAATCCTGAAAACTTTGAGGTTAAAACATTTCAAATTTCTATTCTCCAAAAGTTCTCGATATATATTTTTTTTTTTTTTTTGATTAATTTGAGAAAATCCTTAAAAAGGAACATAAACATAAGCATCGACAACTACCGACCGAAGATAGGTCAGAAAATCGCATATAGGTATGAAGGTACACATCAGCTTCCCTGGAAAGGGAGTGAAAACATAAATACAACTTAAGTTAGGTTATGTTTTTTGTAGCAACAAGGCCTAGACCACTGTAACATTTTTTTTCTGCTTTTTTTTTCTTTCCAATACTAGAATAATAGGATATCTGAGGAGGACATTACGTGTACGTTTAAGTACTAGAAAGAAAAAAAAAAAAAAACTCATTTTGGTAACATATTAAGTAGTTGAGGCCATGAAGGCAATCTCGGAAAGCACTATCACATTAAGTGACTTTGCAGCCCGGGTGTCCTTACCTATAGAGAATGAATCAAATTTTGTTACCAAGCAAGGAAGCATTGCGTGCATTGCATGTTAATAATAGAGCGAACAAGCGAACTTCTCTGCGAAATGTTATTCGCGAAGATACTGTCAACGACATTTTGCAATGAAACGAGTGAACGTTTTAAGGAATTATTGCACGGCTCGTTTTCAAACATTGTGTTGTTGCGCGGGAAAACAAATTGAAATCTTTCCACCTTCAAGATAACAAATTTTTTGACCATTTAAAGTTCTATCATATAATTGCCTTTTTCTGTCATTATTGATCATTTACCGGATTATTTAAGTTAATAAATAAAAAAAGAAAAAAATGTATTTTTTGAAAAGAAAAGCAGCATTTTCGTCGTCGTATTTTATTCTAGAAGAGAAATGATTGGATGCATACGAAGGCAGCGAATGGACAGAACGCCAGTGCGGAAACTGCTTTGTAAAATTTTGATTCGGCGCTCTTGCATCACGTTCTTTCCAGACCTTCCGGTCAGTAGGAGTCCGTCTGATGTCTGTCCGTGTAAATTACCTACAGCTATAGTTCGCATATTTCCATGAAATTTGGTGCACTAACGTCTTTTGACCGAAGAACAAACGCTATTTGAAAATAGTTTGGATCGGTCCATTTTTTCGACTAATGCCTTATTTTGAAAAATCGTTATATGGAAAAAAAATTACAATTTTCAAAATTTGTCGACAAAATTGCCGAAATAATAGTATTTCGACATTCTAAATAAATGTGAAAGCTTCGGATCGGCCGGGGTAAATTTTTGAACCCCCTTGCCATATAACCGTGCCTACGAAAATGTAATCTTTATATGACAGAAAGACCTAATTTTCAATACTTCATGGTTCGTATTGACAAAGAAATAAATCTCATCAAATTTGGACCACGTAAGTCTATTATTTTGATAGCACCGCATATAAGAGTTCCCAGGACATGTAAAGCTTTAGATATCAATCATTCCTAATTGTAAATCTTTTATGATGAAAGTTTGCTCATGAGAGAAATTTGAAATAAATATTAAGCGGACCTAGTTTGCAGCACATGGCTCTATTTCTTAGATCCCACTCGATATAAAATCTCTCATAAATAGTAAGCGCTTCAGAAAAAGGTTTAATTTTTAGTAGCATAGTAGCAAATTAATTAAAAAAAAATTTGACAGTAAGACATTTGGGCCACATCGGTCTATTGTGTAGACCCGAACGTATGTAAGGCTTACCACGAAAATCAAGTCCTTACATGAAGAGAAAGAATTACTTTCTAGTTCTCTATGACGGAGACTGAAAAATAGTACCATTTTTAGGAAATAGATCAAGTTTGCTAGATTGGGGGGATCACGTGGACTGGACTGGACTGGCGATTCTGCAACATGCGGGCTTTGATGAAATATATGTCTTTGCATGAAAATAGGGCGTAATTTTCGGTAGACTATTACCGAAACCAATGAATAATTGTATTACGAGAGGTGGTGTAGGGTACTGAACGACGGCCTTGCCCGGCTATAATAATTTTACCTGTCGGTTTTTTTTTTTTTTTGCTGTGTTTTTGCTGTGTTTGCCTCGATAATTAACATAAAGTAAAATTTTCCAGAAAATTGATTCGCTTTACGGTAAAAAAGAATGCGCAAAGACTTCCGTCTCAGCTAAACTAATCTGCCTTTGGTTAAATGTCTGCAAAGTAATCTCATTGCTTATGGCTTTTGTCGGCTATTTCAACATATTATTTATTACTTGTGAGAACATGAGGACTTGCCAAAATTTATTTACTGATTGTTTGTGTGTGTGTATTTGAAGGGTTTTCATGAGATGTTGTCTGATTTCCGATATTTGAAGGATGAAAATCTCTTCTGCTCTTCTGCTTCGTCATTCATGTTGTATTCAGTTGGGTGCTGCAATGTTAATATGAGAAATTATGCGCCTCAATAACGTTCTATCGAAATAATTTGCAACTTTTCAGGTAGTCTTGCGTTTGTCATAATGGTTTTCCCCCTCTCTTTTGCTCTTGCTATTGCCGATAATCTCGAGCGGACATTTTCTTTGCACGATTTTCGTGTACTAGTAATGGGATACGGAAATGTTCGGAATAAAGAAAATGTCGATGCCTTTTGCGCATACATTACTGAAAAGCAAAATTTATCGATTCCGTTCGATGCGTTCTCAGTCGTTATCGTTGATTGTGAGTTTACTTTGAAAAATTTTGGGAGAGGACTTGTTGAAGTTGGCCTCATTTAAGTATTAAAAAACTCAAGGTCACCGTAAATGGGTCGTGGATTCGTTCATTTTACCTTTGAATAGCTTGCAAATGATTTTTTAATGAAATCATTTCTTAGGCTGGTTTGCATCTCAATCGTTCAGTGCATAAATAAAATTTTCATTTTTCATTGAGCGAATCCTTTTTGTCCTCTACAAAATTCATAATTTGTTATCATGGGTTTTGAACTGACTGCGTGATCGTTTCCCTCAAATTTAAGAATGGAATGCAGAAATTTCAAGAAATCCTAATATCGAAATGTTCTCCAAACAGAGTTGCGGTTTAACAAACTCTTGTGGGGCCCTTTGTCTGCAGCAGTAAGTCAGATACTTTGGACGCGTTTAAAACGAATATTAATTGAGCTATTAGGTCAGACATAGTGGACTGTCTCTTGTGAGGCCCTTTGTCTGCAGCAGTAAGTCAGATACTCTTGACGCGTTTAAAACGAATATTAATTGAGCTATTAGGTCAGACATAGTCGACATAGTGGTCGCAATGGACCAGTTGGTCGAAACTTGCTTTCATTATCACCACGTTCGAGCACTTGTGGCCAGGTGTATGACGTTGCATTTTGGAAGTTAAGTGCATCGAGGACGCCTCAGAAGGAAACAAAAGTTTTCCTTTCCTTCCTTTCCTTTTCTTTAATTTTTTTGGTTATTTTTAAGAAATCTTATTACACTTATTGAAAAACTCTGTAGTAGATGAAGTTAAGAGAGAGAGAGAGACAGAGTTTAGTAGGACGGAGAAAAAGTTAATTCGGATTGGAATCTAATGTATGGATAGAAGATTTTCTTGTGTTAATATTCAAAAGTTCTGCCAAGAGAAAGACTTCTCCGTCAGCGAACTTCTCATTCAATAAACATCATTACATATCTTTGTCTCACATACAGAGGTGTACCAGTTTTGTGATGCTTTTCAGTAGTATAATATTTAAAAATGTCTGTCCGTCTGAGATTCTTCTTCCGTTATTGAGATTTTTCTTATGCTCGTTAGAATTGAGACAAAAATATACGTTTGAAATTTTTTGAAGAACTTTAGTGGGTCGAGTAGGGTAGGAAATGGGTGTGATCGAGCAAAAACGCCTCCTTGTAATTGTTAAAAAAAAAAAAATGAAATAACGAAATATTCAAACTATGACTGTTCGTAGCTTATGGCCAAATAAGTGCTTTTTTAAATTTGTAATAAAAACTAAACAATAAAAGCTGTCCGTAGTTATTCTAGCTATTGATTGATGCCATTTGTATGTAAAAAGAATTTAATGTAAATGAGCAACAATCGAACAACACTTCATGCCCCTTTCCATACAAGCCTACTTCTATTTCGTCAATGTACGGGAATAGTCCGGGAGAATAAGTGGTTCGCTCGAGTGAGCCATTGCTCCAACATGAAGCCTAAGTAAAAAGCGCAATAGAGTTATATCGCATAATATGTGTGTGGCAAGCACACCTTGACTTTTCCGCAGATTACACGATCGCTGATGTTGAAATACAATTTTTGACGGTAAGTGCAACACCACCATTTTCAGATCATCAACGACAACGAAAAATTAATTTTCCTGCGCGTGTAGATCTTCTGTGAACAGCAGATTCCCTTCTATCGAAATCATTTAACTAAACACACATAAAATGTCACAATGCGTTCATTGTTTTCACAATCGGTTGTAACAGTTTGTGGACACTGCACAACTATGTACATATAACGGCAAGTTTGCATGGTAAAGAGAGCGTATGCATGGTAAAGAGAGAGAGAGAGAATTTGTTCGAGATTTTTGAACCAAAAATTTCTTTTATGTTTTACGTTCGCCTTCTGAACCACAAGATGATGGATGATGGATGGACGTACATAGCAATTATAAGGAAAAGTAATGTCAGTCCGTGGTGCAATCATAGGCGAATAGTAACCAATTTCTTGTTCCTAATATGTTTTCTATCTCTTCTCGTTCTTCTCGTTCACTTTTCATTTTTTCATAACATTTTCACATTTTTGCACAAGTTTTGCGAAAAAAAGGAAATCTTTGAAAGAAATGAAAAGTTTCTCAATATTAAACATGACCTGATAGGTAGGTTGTGGTGGCCATGCAAAAAGTCAATAGTCAGATGTCAAATATTCTGTGCAGCAATATTTGTCAATCAGTGCTGGGGCAATTTAAAGAGGCAGCCATGCACGAATATATGAACAGTAACGTCTCGAAAAACTTTGTAAGCCTTTGAAGCGAAAAGCTTTGCTTCTCCAAAACGAATATCGATCAATAACTTTTCACCTTACAACTAAGTGCAAGGAATTATTAATGCAATAAAGTTTCTTAAATATTTTCTTCTTTTTTGATATAAAATTTTAGTTCACCAACTACCACTCTGGGGCTTATCAACTCAACAGTGCTTAGTTAATGTGTGCAATTTATGTTGTGGCCTATCATTGACACTAAGGTTGACGTAACACGAGTAAATTAGTTTCTTACACGCACGACTATAACATTTTATAAGTTTTTTTTCCGGCTATAATTTCTAATAATGGCTACTAATAGCTGTAGCCCTAGTCGAGTAATGAATTCTTCTTTTTTTCTTTGATGATGATTTAAAATTAAAAAAAAAAAGGGGAAAAATTATAATACAAATAAATGCGAAAATAATTTTTATTAAAAAACGTTTCGAGAAAAGAATTTCGTAATTAATTTTAACAACGCTTTGGAATAGAAATGCTGAGTGCATAAGAGTAGCAACTAACAAGTCGGACATGTTCAGTTTTGAATCTCTTGAAATAGTGAGTGGTCAGCCGGGGCATCCATGTAATCGTATTGATAGAGTACACGTCCACTTAACTGCGGCAATCGTCTGCCTCTTTTCCCACTTCTTTTTGCCTACGCCCGTGTTACACGCATAACTGACGTTCCTTGAGCGATGGCTTACGATTGGTGATTGGATTAAAATCTATAACAGTTACGCCCCCAGTTACCGGGGCTAAGTAAGAAAATTAATTTTTTTTTTCCCATTTATTAGTACAAACTGTTCAGTGGTTCCCTAACTTTGTGTTTGTCTTATGGAACAATTTCCCAAGACCGTTAAAAGCACACTTCCGCTTATACAATCATCAAATTGTTTTATTCAAATCTGTTCTTCTGCCAGATCTGGAGAACAGGGCAAATGGGCGCAGCAATTCAAACCACAATTTATGGCATTTGTCGCCTTATAATCACCGACTTGTTAAAGAGTTTATTTATCCTATTGCGCGTAGAAGACGTACTTGTTCAACAAAACGATTTTTCATATCTAAGTTCTTCTAAGTACAAAATAGTAAGTGCATCGTCTTATAAAATCTTTAGAATGTCGGCTACGTCTTGGAACTTCGCTTTTCAATTATCGAGAATAATTTTCCGGGCACTCTCGATGTTTTCTAGTGTAACCACACACATCTTTTGTGGGATGGATGCTATCGTCGAATTCCAAAAACACCGTGAACAGGTCACAAATCCTGCGAAGAGCGTGAGCTAAAGCAACTGCGTAGAGAAAATATGAAGTCCTACGTTTCAATAGCGGGAAGCCGTACGGAAGGGCTTAGAGGTATTGGCTGAGTAATAGTAGAAATTGGCCAGGGTTGAGAATCACATTTGGAGAAGGAGAACACTTTTGGGCTTTAGTTAATAAAACAACTTAGCGCATAATATGCACGCATGCAACGTGCATGTGATCACTTATACCCTGTAGGGGATGGGTAATAAAACACGAAGATTGGCTTGACGGATGTGAAAAATTCATGAATAAAAAGAAATTCTTTGTGAAAAGTTTCTCAAGAGCTCCAACAAGACTTCCCGTGTCAGATCAATTCCTTTTAGGAAGTTGCAGCTTTGCATATAGGAGTCTGTTGAACTCTAACTTTTCCAAAGCACTAACAGATGTCATTAGAATATGTGTGTGTGTGTGTGTGTGTGTTCATTAGTAGTAGTTAGTAGTTAGTATAGTAGTGTCATCAAGGCAATCGGACGATGGATACTAGATTGAGAGCGATGCGAGAGGCGTCGGTGCTTCTGCCAAGAAACTCAAAGTTTAGAATAAAGTTCTTGCAGTTGGCTTTGGCAGATGATTGCATTAAACAATTCCTTATCCTTTACTCTCTCATTTCGTGCGATTCTGTCCTTGATAGATAGTAGCTTCTAGTATATAATATTCGAGGAGAGAGATAGAGATTTGGGGGAATAATTAAGCATGGGAGAGGATTTTTAGGCTCCTGACATTGCGGAGTAAAAATAAAAATTAACAAAAAAAAAATTAAAAATTTATTATGGCAAGAAAAGATGTCTTAAACGCATTCTAAAAATTTTAAACGCTTTTCTCCCGGAACCTGATTGTGCTAAACGGTGTTTATCTCAACATCCCAACAACACAATCTTTCATCTTTTTGTTTATATTTTTCTTTTTTTTTTTAAGTCTGTAAAATAAAATTTTCCCCCAAAGGAGGAAATACTCGCCGATTACATAACAATCAATATCCCTAACAAAACACTCCGCCTACTTGCTAGCTATAGTCATATGTGGATTAATTTCTTTCTTTTTTTTTTTTTTTTCTTTTAATTCACATTTGCACTATTTACTAATAATTCGTTTTGGGGAGCTGAGCCCCCAACCCGTAACCCTGCCATGCGCTGCGAGGCCGGCTACCGTGTTATTGTTACACATTTTCATAGATCTCATATATCTCGATGACGTGTCCTTTTATCCCAAAATAGAAGTTAATTAAAAGTTGTTGCTTTTCTTTTGCCTGCTGTAGCGATATAATTACTTAAGAAAAAAACAAAAAAATGGCCAGTAAAGTTGATCGCGGGTGTGTAGATGAGAAAGAGCCAGGTCTAGAGGGCTAAATTTGTTATACCCAGTACATTGGGACATGTGTGAGAAGGACTAAGTGGTCGTGGTGTTTATTGATAGCTTGTGTGAGTTGGCAACTCACACAATTATCCTTTACTATGGATCTATGGATAGAATGCTTCAATTAATGTTGACTTTCTCTCAATATCGTTTTTTTGTTAATTAAATTTCAATTTCAGTTAACTGCTTCAGCATTAATGGGAAAATGTGCCAACAGCTAGCTGGACAAGGCTAACAACCAGTAAATCGATTACAAGCAAACATATATTTGTTTGTTTATTTGTTTTAAGTTCTATGGCCGTAGCCGTATAGCCGTATATTTACATTGACCCACATAAAGTGTTGTGTGTTTTAGTGAAATGGGAAACTCACCCCAGGTGAACGACAACTTCACTAACATACAATAAGAAACCCAGTCACTACCTGCTTAGAAGAAGAAACAGATAGATAGAGAGATAGATAGATAGATAGATAGATAGATAGAGAGGGAGAGAGGGAGAGAGAGAGAGAGAGAAAGCGACCACGTAAACAGACATGAGAAAGTATGTCAAAATCAAAAGTTCCGTTTGCTCCTTTTTTTTTTTTTTTGCTTTATTAGTTTATTGTTTTTGCAATGCATTCGTTCACTCGCTGATAGAGTGTATTGTGGACAAATATGTTTTTAAATAATTCATTGAATACGTTTGTATTAGAAATTGAAATTAGATCAAGCAGAGTAACGTTTAACCAAAATTAAATTTGCTTTTCAATAAAACATATCAATGGTTTAATTAATAGGTTATCTGTCCATCACTACGAATTAAAATGATTACAATGCGATTTAAATAATAAATAAAATTTCGCACTAAGACTAACTGCGAGCACGTTAATGGCCAAAATTTTATTACTATGACAAACACTCTTTTAATCAGGATTCAGAAGTGCATGGAATTTTCCCGTGTAATGTAGAGAAGCATCTACCGAATAAATTCACATTTACCAGTATATATATTCGCGCGATTTTGATATCTGCCCCGATCTCCCTCAATACAAATTCAAATTATCGGCTCATCAGGGATTGTGGTACCATTTTTTCATTCGGTTGCTTCATAATGCAACAAAAGCTTGACTTTCCTCCCATGAAATAAGCATCAAAAGTGCGAACCGTTGATCTTGATGCACACTAATGGGTGACAAAAAAGCTCTCCACAGTTTTTTTGATCTTCTTTGGAGCCTGCTTTTTGTAGCCCGCTCTTTTCAAGCGATTCTGAACTGTCATATGATAGCTGGTGGGTGCCGGTCTTGCTCCACGAATTGCAAATCGTATCGAAATTTTCGGAAAGAAATCGAGCAAATCACTCCCGTGTCCTTCGATCATTCGCAGCATTCTCATCGTATACTTCACATATTTTTCGGTATGTTTTGGCAAAAAAAGCATCAGATGGCGCATTTCTTCGGATATTTAACTCATTTTCAAATCAATGAAAAAAAAAAACTTTCTTCACAAAAAATGTAAACTGAAGTCTCGACTTTCGCTTGAGACAGACAATCAGATGAGTGTTGCCCGATATTTAGGTCATCAACGTCATCTGGTGTCAAAAAAAAACCGCGGAGACCTTATATGAGGTTCTTAGTCAACCTAGCGCGTTTGGGCTGCCGAACTATTTCTTTATTTCGAGGTAAGTTGAACGCCGCAAAATCCGATACAAATTCATTGTACAGTTATTTCCCGAGATAAAGTTGACAGAAAAGACTGAGTTTAGTAGTAAACTAGCAGCAAATTAGGCTGACTTGGAGAAAGCTGAATCGATCCGAGGGGGCATAGGCATCTTAGAAAAAGACTAGGGGAAGGGAAAAGTTGATGAGCTGGCCTTAAGCTAATTGGAACGAGAGAAGATGAGCTAGATTGCGAGAGAGAGAGAGTACGCTACTTATCAGGATATTAGGGTGCCATCCACCTAGATTCGAAGACGGAGGGCTTGTTAAAGCAATTAAGGGCTTGCTAGTAAGCTGCCTACTAGAAGTTCTCAAAGTTATCTGGGCTAAGTGAGAGAATGCTAGGCTGGCCCTAGGGTTGCCATCTCAACCCGAAAAGGACAAGACAACATGCGATTACCTTATCTAGGAGAGTTTTAGGCTGTCCATAGATGAGGGCAGCCAAATGCTTTAGTTACGAAGAAAGATCGTGAACCAGGTGGACACGGAAAAACTTGGCCAAGCTACCGTTAATATATTTACCAAATTTCCTATTTCACGAAATGCTAGGCTAGTCTCAGAACAGACTGAAGGAGGGGAAACAACAACAATTTAGGAAGAAAACCTAAGTCAATTCTTGATTTCTTGACTTGGATGTCGAGTTGGCTATAAGTTACTTAAATCCCGGGAGGAAGGGTTGGTTAAGCTACCATTAGCAGGATGCTAGGTTCATAGTAGTCTAACAACAAAAGCGAAAGGTTAAGATCTAATTAAAGGGGGGGGGGGGGGGGGGGGGGGCTAACATGCGTTCTCTATCGGACATGGAAGTGTAAAATTAGTCAAAATAAACAAATTTCAGATTGACATAAACGCTCCTCCAAACCATCGGTGTACTCAAAATTAGATGAAAAGATATTTTTTTGTACGCTTTGCTTTAGATTGCCTGGAAAGTGTTTTGCAAACGCTTACCGTTTTAAATATTAATTTGTCTTCATTTTGTCAATTTATTGCGTCAACCTATATTAAACTGTCACTGTCACTGTCACTGAACAGATGTAGCGAACAGCGTATGTATATAATCCTCTTGTTCGTTTAGCGCGGTTTGATTGTTGGATTAGTTATGTCAATCATTAGAGTCTAGCAGAGAGTTTCACAAAATTATTGCGTAAACTTATCAGAGCTATAGTTAATTAAATAATAATGATGGACAGCAATAACAACAATGTAAACCCTTTGCACGTAACATAACATGAACAGTATATGCGAGTAATACAGAAGAAGATATTATCGCAAGCTTCTGAGCGTGTGATAAGAAGGGATAAATTAATCAAGAATTAGGCCCTAAGACAAGCTTTGTTATGATGCGATGTTTCCAACTTTTTGTATATGCAATGGATTGCCTATCAACCCTTAAATTAGGCAAGATTGTCTGTCTACTTTGCCCTATAACTTTCTCTGCCCCCCACCCCCCACCCCCACCCCCCCGTAAGCTTTCGCCTACAATCATGCGGGTAATTGCGCGTCTATCACTTAACCTAATATTTTTTTTGATTCTATGCCCTAAACATTTCGTTATTATCCTTCTGCACACACACACGTGCATGTGTGAGAGAATATGAACATAATAGTTAAAGGATGATTTTATCTACATTATAATGTAATCGGTTGGATTGTTTTCGATTATTTAGTTATTCGGAATCAATTGCACGTTACGGTACAAAGTTGCACGTGTGTAACTCAAACGAAAACTAGATTAAGGCCAATTATGCTTTCGTTTTATGCATATGCGTATGTGTATGTGAGCTAAAATTTTCCCCAAATTATTTATACATTTACAGTTACACAATTCAGTTGAGAGCTATATAAGAGTCACACTTAGTTAAGTAAGCTTATCGGCCAATGGAATAGCAGTGGAACAGTGGGTGGATGCGTACACACAACTCATTTAATATTTACGAGATAAAAGTTTTCTTTATGTAAAACCTGTAACAAAATGCACAAAACACGCACACACACACACATGTATTTAAAAATTAAACTGAAGTGAGATAAACGGCAGTAAAGGGCATCTTTTTTTTCGAGCTAATCGAGCGACCAAGGGAATTACTCATGTAATTGAGAAACAAGTGACATCCTCCCTCTCATTTGGGTTTTTGCCAGCTCCACAATTTCGCATCACAATTAGTTCGATCTGTCAAAGAAAACACTCCTCTCTCTCTCTCTCTCTTGCTTTCTAAGAAAAATTCTACATATTTTCCTTGTTTCGTCTCGAACTGAACGGATTATTTTTCCTCTTCTTGCTTTCGTATATGCTTTTGTCTTTAAAAGTGTGTGTGTGTGTGTGTGTGTGTGTGTGTGTGTTTTAAAAATATAAAAATTACATATTCTCAAGTTATACATCATCACATATTCCATAGATGCTCCCTTCATAGAAAATAATTATATGCGTAAAAATGGAATTTTATCTTAATATCGACTACTAATCGATGTTATCGTGCAATTAATACGATATTGTGTTGCCAGTTATGGAAAACGAGCTTATATAGCCCGCGTGGTCATGTCAATCCGCTTGCATTTCGAAAATATTGCATTTTTAAAAAATTTTGAGGGAAAGTATTCCCCACAAGTCCTCAAATAGGTTAAGATCGCCACTTATGGCTGGCCACTCCCCCCGGTGATGTATTGCATGATTTAAAAAAAATGTATTGTAAATCATGCGACATGGCTGGGAGTGATATCTGGGAGCGTTCAATTATCGCCATAAGACTTTTCAGCAATCGTCCCGATCAATTTTATATATATATATAATAGTTTTTGGATGGAATAAATAAAACGATATTTGCCAGACCGCACTTGCGGTGCAACAACATGTACATGGACGACTAAAGGTAGACATCATTTTTACTACGCTAAGTGTGTATCATTTTTTGAATAATTTTAAGTCTGTCTGTCCTTCCGTCCATTTGCCTTACATTTGTTCGTATAGTTATACGATTAATCTGCTGTTCACATTTTTTTGACGAAACTTTTGCGGAAACTTGATGCACTGACATGTTTTGATCTAAAAACGAATCTTATGGAAAATGGATTAAATCGAGCTTGACGATCATTTCCTATGCTAGGAACATGCTAGGAACTAGTTATCATATTATAAAAAAATTGCATAGTGTGAATCATGGCAGTTAAGACAAATCGCCCACAATGCATCAGTTCGCACATCCGTCATCGTGACGGAGAAACTCAAGGAGTTGAAAATCGAATTTTTTTTCTTTTCTCCTTTTATTCGCTCGAAGAAGTAGAACTAGTGCCCCTAAGCTGTTTTCACTCACTTAGCATACATGGGCAGCTATGGAGAGGTGGACGGTACAAGTCAGGCCTTGATTTCAAGGAACCCGATGCCGTTTAGTATGCACAGAGTATCGCAGTTGTTGAATACCGTCGGGGAAAGAGTAAAGAGCTAAAAAGAGATTACCTTGAGAATATAAAATATTTTTTGTTAAAGGATTTTTGCTTGTCCGCTCGGCTACTTTCGGATCTATCTTCGTGTGTATTCATTTTGTTGAGAGTCCAGATCTCTCCATGCCACAAATGAAATGATAAAAGCTGCACTCAGGCCATGCCTGATGAATAAGAAAACTAAAAGTACATTCATTTAAAAACCGATCTCGCTCGAAAACGAATATATATTAGGTTGGGGAAAAAGAAATCCATTATTTCTTCTTCTTCTTTTGCTTCTTTTTGAATCCAGCTTTGTGTAAATGGTTTAAAATTGTTTTATGGTCGATTTTTAGCTCCTGGGCGATGTTACGACTGCTAACATGCCGGTCAACTTCGATCATTTCTCCGATTTTATCGACATTTTCGACGACATCTTTAACATCAAAAATTCCTGAACGGACAAAATTGCACATAATTGGCTGTTACAGTATCGGAACCATAAACACCAACATTCACAATTTTAGCCGCCTGGCTTGCATTTTGCGCCTTTGTCAAAGAAAAACTGGAAAATGTACCGAATTTTTTCTTTGTTCACTTCCATTTTTAACACGCTGTAACTCACAACTGAATGCACCAAACAAAAAACAACAAAAGAATTTTTTTTACTGCGAAATGTCATCTTTCCAACGAGCATAAATCTCAAATTGTTTGATCGTTACTTTACGAGAAATCTACAAGTGCAGCCATCTACCGAAAAAATAATGGATTTCTTTTTCCCCAAACTAATATATAAATCGCAAGACTTCGTTTTTACGATTAGACAGAGTTCGCTTAGAATACTTTTTTTTTTTTTTTTTGTTTTCTTAACGAACGTCTACATATACGTGGACAGGTTTAGATAGATGGACAGACGCTATTCAAGACTTTGCTTCAATTTCACAGCAAATGACTTGTTGCCTATGACGACTGCTAGCTTGGAGGGATCATTTCCACTTTCAAGTGTAGATGGACAGACGCTATCCAAGACTTTGCTTCAATTTCACAGCAAATGACTTGTTGCCTATGACGACTGCTAGCTTGGAGGGATCTTTTCTACTTTCAAGTGTAATGAGCTAGTGTTAAGAGCGCATCATATCGGAACAATTTCGCGTAAATGTTGTAACGATAAATAAACGAGATAAACATAAGCTTAAGTTCGCTTGTTCGTACCAAGCTTGCGACAGTTGTTCCTGCTTATGGACATACGCCAAACCTCTATGAAAATTCAAACCGTTTTTTTGTTTTTTTTTTTTTCGTTTAACGTTTCCAGGAAGCCTTTAAGGAACTACGTGATTTAAATGTGCATTATTTGCGGAGAGAATGTCGGAAAGCGTAGCATGCTAACGCGGGCATCGTGTGACTAAACACCTTTTGGTAAAGTTTGAAGCTTGACAATGCTTCACATTATGATCAAGTTGTCATGATTGTCAGGAGTTTTCTGCTTGCACTTGAAAGTTAAGCGAAGGATTTACTGAAATACTTTGTATTTAAAAATGATTTCATTTCCACTACGGACTTATGTTCAGTTTAATAGGAAAGAGGAAAAATTGCACATCGCTTTACCATCAAATGTTGTTGTTTTACTTTTCTCTTTAAATTAAAAATGTCGTTACAAATGTGAATATTTTCAGTTTGCTCACACGCTAAGCGTTCTTCAATTTAACCGTCCGTCCGTCAAGTATTCTTCAGTTTAACCCGGTCATCCAAGTAATCTTCACGTTAACCTTCTGTCATCGATTCAATTTAATTTCTTCTTCAGTATTTCGCTTTAATTGCTTTCAGTTTTCATTTGCTTCCCATTTGTTCGTTGGTCTGGCAAACGTGCCTAAACGCACAATTTCATTTGACAAGAAGAAGAAGAAACAAATTTTGTTTTTTTTTTTTGTTTTTTGTCCTGTTGTTGTACTGTTTACTTTTCATTTATTTTCGTTCGCAGGCTTCACGCGCGGTGTAGGGTAGGGTTAAAGGTTAGTTGCGTACATTAGCGGAAAATCTCTGTATACCGCACACAAACAACGGTTTACTCACCTGGCTGCGGTTGAGTGTAGTTGGCAAAGAGAGCTGAACAATTTTCGTAGCTTCTTATTTCAATTTTATAGCTCGGATATGTTATACTAGGCGTCGCCGTTGGCATATTTAAATAATGGGTAGCGGTTGCATTGTTTGGCGATAACAAAGGTGAAAGAGTTGTCGATATTGTTTCTGATGCTATTGTGTGTGATGGCGATGTTGATGTCGACGACTGTTTTATGATGGTATCGTTTGTGTTGAGTGTAGTGGTCGTCTCTAAGCCTGTCACCGGTAAAAATGTTGTTGACAATAATGAGGTCTTTGTTGCTATTGTCGATGATGGCGGCTGCTCTTGTCGTTGTTGTTGCTGCTGTTGCAGCTGCTGCTGCTGCTGGTGGTGGTGATGCTGCTGCTGCTCGTGTTGGTGGTGGCGATGGTGCTGCAGCTCTTCCATTGTCGGTGTTGCCATAGTATAGGCTGCCCCGTAGCCCTCCGCATCGCTAACGTTATTAAAATACATGTACAGAACACGCGTTACATTGTTGCGTATCGATGATATTGTAGCTGCCAAATTCTTCTCGATTATCTCATTTGTCTGATTATTAAATGGGAATGACGTGTCGTCGCTTTCAAAGCTATTCCACTGCACTGTACTGGTGTCGATGGTGTTTGCGGCTAAATTATTCCATTCGCTTGCCTTTTTTTGATTGTTCTCTATTTTCCTTTTCGTTAACAGTTTCACAGTATTATTGGTGGCTGAGTGCAATGCCACTTTAAAATTGGTGATTAAAACCTTTTCTATGGGTTGGTGGGCTATTGATGGCTTTTCCAATCTTGTTAACATTTCCAAAGCTGTCATTGTCGTATTGTTTTTATTGCGGTTACTGCCGAATTCTGCTTCACTTCCATTTACACGTTAATTCATCTGTCAACGCATTCAAATATGATTTATGCCACATTTTTTCTTCTTCTTTTTTTTTTTTCATTTAATCTAAAACGAGAGACGAAACAAAAATAAAATTTAAGTTTAATTGGATTTGAAGAGAACGCGAACTATTTTTCATAACATTTTGTCTATGAATGCAAAATAATTGATTACTTATGGGTCTCCCTAATATATTTTAATCTTAATGAAGATTTCGTCGCAAAAACCTTTTGTTTTGAAACCTATGCCTCTCTTTAGTTAAAGAAAGCCTGTGACTGTCGTATGTACTTTTGCGCGAGAATATAAAAAACGCATACCTTCTGATCGTTCGTTCGGGTAGTCGAAAGAAAATATGCGAAGAAAGGTGAAACTGCTTGCTAGCGAAAGTGCTAAAGCCGTTGCAAAAACTATTTAGTTGACTTTAATGAACATTCATTCACACATAGTGAACATATTATATGCGTAGTAAAGAATAACAAAAAAAAAAAAAAATGTGATACGATTTTTAGCGAATTTCCCGTAAATAAAAGCAATTTTATTGCGAAAAAGTGA
Source organism: Glossina austeni (assembly GCA_000688735.1). NCBI lineage: Eukaryota > Metazoa > Arthropoda > Insecta > Diptera > Glossinidae > Glossina > Glossina austeni. Next base: position 2,147,323 of record KK502408.1, read on the forward strand.
TTAGAAAAAACCGACTGCTAGTCGAAATATTTTTCGCATTCAATTACAGCATCAGAGTTCCGCGACAAAGGAAAGAAAGAATTTTTGTTAAGAAGAGAAGAATTATTGTTTCGCTATCGATTGAAACCGCCTGTCATCGGAAAGGATCAAGTCTCATAAGTACAGTGGATGAGATCGTCATTGCAGGTCGAACCAAGTATTTTTGAGTATTTATGAGCTCAACGATATCGTCCCATAATCCATTTTGATGGTTTCGCTGCTCTTCAGAAATTCTTAATAAAAAATTGATTCGCCTTTGATGCGAATACGATAAAATACTTAATCCGAGTTGTTGGTGAGTTTTGAATAAGTTCGCCACCTACTAATGCGACGAAATTAAATCAATATCTGAATTTAACTCAAAAATGTGAAATATTTCCTAAAATCTTCTGTGCAACTTTCTAAACGCTACAAAGCCAACGTCAATAAGTAGAAAAACGAATTAAAAGTTCTTTTATAAGAAATCCATTGTCCAAGAGTAGCAAGCGCCTGAACTCATGCGATAGTGCTTTGCGTTTATATGATTGTACGCAATGAAATGCAAAATAAATTTATTCGGATTATTGTTCGCCTTTCCGCTCTTATATGTAAATCAAACTTATACCATATACGCTAAGAAGGGGAAGGAGTCTGGATGTTTGTTTGATTGATTTCTAATTGCTTGCTTGCTTGCTTGCTTGCTTGCTTGCTTGCTTATCCAATTCCCAATATAAACGAAAAGTGAAAAATAATAAGAAATAAATTTCTGTGTAATAAAAACAAACTCCACTGTTTGGTAAAAATTTCATTTATTCATTTTCGATCATCAATGACAACTAATTCCGGCAAATTTGATACCAAGTTTGATTGACACTAACACAACTAAATATAATTAAATGCTTTTAATAAATTTTAGATTTTGAAAGTGAGCCTAAAACTCGGATTAATTTTTCTGTTGATTTTCTTTATTGGCCATCGCTGAACAATTTCAAATTTTGAATGGATGCTGAAATATTTGTCTGTCCCTCTGTCCATCTGTCCCTCAGGCATCTGTACCAATATCTATTTCGAGATTTTCTTTATTGGCCATCGCTGAACAATTTCAAATTTTGAATGGATGCAGAAATATCTGTCCGTCCCTCTGTCCATCTGTCCGTCAGACATCTGTACCAATATCTATTTTGAGATTTTCTTTATTGGCCATCACTGAACAATCTCAAATTTTGAATGGATGCATCTGTCTGTCCCTCTGTCCATCTGTCCCTCAGACATTTGTACCTCTATCTGTCTATTTTGAGATTTTCTTCTGGTTAGAAAAATGAAAATATTTCCATGGGAAGGTCTTGTATGCATGTTGGCATTAAAAATAGGCCAACGAATCGGTCGAAGGACACGCGTACAATACAACATAAACGGGTCTGTGTTCACAAGAAAAAAAATTTAATTTTCTGCTAGAATAGGTAGATAGAGCGGCAAATCTTTTCACCGCGATTTCTATGAGTGATTCTACAAAATCTGTACCAAGACCACGCCCTTCCGATATCGATAGTTCATTTCTTTCGTTTTCTTGCGTTATTTTTAACTTAAATGTAAGTTTTTCAATTTGTTAAGTTTTCTTTTTTACAGTCCATCCTCGACGAAGGAAAATAGTTCACTGACTTAGTTATAGCGATTGCAAGGGGTTTTATCAAAATGTAACAAACAAACTAAAAATCTTTATAAATATTTTTAATTTAAATTTTCAATTTTTATAATTAAGCCAAATAGCATACACAAACTAACTACTCCTGGGAGAGAGAGGGAAGGGGAAAACCGGGAAAGAAATGAAGTGAGCCCTGTAAGCACAAAGTAAGCGTTAATGTAACAAAGACACCCCTGACTTTTGATTACATGTATTTTCCTTTTGTATCTCGAGTGCACATGTGTTTATGTGTAAGTGTAACGTTGAAGAGGGCAAAATAAATTGAACGTAAATTCTTTCCTTGCGAAATAAATTATTATCAGGAACGGAAGGCGAAAAGGCCTGGAAATGGAAATGAATTATTTCGATGGAGAGCAGCGCAGTTAGTAAACCATGAAATCGCGCTAAGAAAATCCAATTGTCCTATGCAACCGGATACGGTTGATGTGTACCCCTTACATATAGAGATATGTAATGCGTTTATAAATAGCTCCACGCGCACTACTCTACAAATGACCAGCAATAGAACTAATGGGCTTTGTCTGTATCCTCATATGCTTCTCCTGGGGATGTCCACTAGAAGGTAGAGCGAGCACTTTAAATGAATCTCAAGAAAATTTAAATATATTATCTATATATATATATATATATATAAGCTCGGCACAGTCCATATTACACTCAGCCCACCTCCTAAGCATCTGACGGCAGTGCCGCTTATATTCGCGAAATAAGAAAACATTCGGTACTCTTTGCTTATAGATTACAAATCGGAATTTGATCGCAATACTTGAGGTCGTCATTAATATGTTTGCTTGGGTTCGATTTCAGAGTAAAATCTTTTGTGTGCGTTGCATCATTTATTTGCCTCAGGCGGTAGATGAGTGTTAACGATTCGTTCTAAAATGCTGATGTCTTTCTTTATTTGCTTAATTTCTACTCAAAAAAAACAAATAAAGGAAAAAATCCTATTTATATATCGAAAGCTAGAAGAAGAACAACTAAAAATCAAAAAAAGAAAAAAAGAAGAAGAAGAAGCTTAAACCAATTTCTAGTTTAAAAGCTCATGCACTCAATCAATCAACGGAACAAAAGTAAACAAACTATCATGGAATGGAAATAAAACTGAAAAGAACAAGAAGAAGAATAGATATAAAGTAAACTTCCCATAGGACCAGCAGTAACAATAATAATAATAGCTAAACTTATGATTCATGTCCATTATCATCGCTAACTCGATAATCGTTTTATTAGTTAAAAGATGAAAGACGGAGGGAGGGAAAAAAAGAGAAGAAAAAAAATACGAGAATTTTACTGAGACTTCTTGCTGTCTTTTTTCGTCTTTTGTACCAGCGAATGAAAGCAAATTGAAAGAAAATTCATAAAAAGCAGGAGAAGATGTAATCAGCGAATCCGGAATGCCGTCGTCTTACCAAGCAATCGCATATCCAGTAATCGGCAAAAGCATGCGACCTTTCCATGCGACCTTTCACTCACCATTTAAGTGTCAATTGTTATTCGATAGTTAGCTGTTGAGCGTTAAGGTGTCCCTACAGCCGCGTGAACATATGTTAAGTTGCTTGCATTTAGACGTAGGATGTTAACCTTTAAACTACACCTTACAGTTTCCCTAAAAATCATGATCGTATCAAAACCATATTCGACAGTTTTCCGCGTTCCATTTCCCTTATGAGTCTCCCTTATGACTGTTTGTGAGTGGATATGCTTGAAATGCTTGACAATGACAATTACGTCGTTTCGGAAAACTAGTATTTCTCCATAGTCCATACATAACGGGAGAGGGGAAACTGCTTGCGCAAATCTGATTGGCTTGTCAAACGTTGCTTGATCTGAGTCGACAGCATTCCTGAGTTGTAATTATACGCAACGAATTTTCGCACTTTTACTTTAACTTTTACGGTCATGCGAATTCCACACAGCACACCTACGAATGTCATATCAATTTCAAGTAATTTGCATAATATATTAACTACCTGAAGAGTATTTCCGATGATTGTTGCAAATGCAATCACAAAACTGATGTAATCCCCTTAGCGTGCAATAAGGATTTTAAAAAAGTCTTAAATGAAAGAAAAGTCGGTAAATGGCTTCAAACTTTTGCTATGCTTTGTTTAACTCTAATTATTGTTTGCCTTCCCGCGGCATTCAAAAGTTCAATTGTCTTCTCTTTCTTCTTTGTGCCGAGTTCGAGTGCGTTTGTAGCATTAATTTCTAATTGAAAAAATATTGTAAAAATTTCTTTCCTACATATATATATAAAATAATGCATTTGACCGAAAGACATACATATGTAAACAGGACTCCTATGGCAGTAGACGTGACCGAATCAAATCGATTCGCGGAATATCGTCGAGAGTATGCTACAAACTGGACATTCAAGTAGCGTGGGCAACGAAGGCGTGCTTAGGGAGCGCGCAGGACTACGATAGATTCTAAAAATCTTGCTGCACTGAACCCCTGCACTGAGCCATGTCAAGGGGCTGGTGTGGCTGTGTGGGAACAGAAAAAATCAACAACGCATTGAAAGCATAATGAAAGACAACAGCAAGCAAAAGGATTTATAAAATCTTCTAGCACAGCGTACAAGCTATAGGAACAGCGATGGAGAAGGTCCCAAATGAGATTTGAATAAGTTAAGGCGTCTCTATGGTTCTGCGATTGAAGCCTAATGGTGAAAATGAATAAAAAATGCATTCTTTTAGTAACAAAGCTTTTCTGCAAGGACGTCGATACTGTTGAACGTTCTGATCGCCAGAATCCGTTAGTTGTTCGAGAAAACATAAAGAAAGGTGGAGAAAATCGTTTGGGGGACGAAAAAGTCAAGCTGCCTGACACAAGCTGACACCTTAAAGACATCAGAAGACAGTGTAATTACTCTTTGGCATGAACGTTTGTCCATGGGAAGTATCGGTTCGAAGTGGGCACCGCGTTTACTCACTTTTACCGATAACGTGTCGATAATTGTGGGCAATGATTGGCTCTTGTCCGGTAGAATAGAAACAATTTTTTCACACGCCATATGCAATCGTAAAAGAAACATGAATTCATCACTACACTCCGCAGTCAAATCGGCCGATTAACCGATTGGACATTAATCAGCAAAAGCCGTAAAAAGCGATCAGAAAAGTCGCCCCACTTAACTATAACTACTGTAAACTACTTGTCGGTATGTCATAAAATCTTGATCCATCTCGTTTCACAGGAAGTATTGTTCAGAAATCATATGAATCTGTCAATAGTGTTGTCATACATCTGTTAGACCGGAGACTTACTGAGTGATGTCATAAAAAATGTTTCCCAAGCACGCTTCTTTTAGAATGTTTTTAAAAAGTTTTTTTTCTTAATATTTAAAACTACTTTTAATAACTTTCGCTAATATTGTTATGCTATTACGTTTTCCTCCATTACATAAAAATTTTGTTTTTTTTTTTTTATGCTGCTTTCCCGCCTAAGCAATAGCTTTAGATACTTTTTACTATAGATTGCGAGCTCTTTTTCAAATTTTAAATAATTTTCATTTCGTCTTTGAGACGACGATTTGTGACGATTTTCAAGTTCAATTTGTGAAATTATGCCAACAACTTATGCGGAAAATTTCATTTATTCGCATTTCATGTTTTCAATCATAACCCATTGTACAGGTGGGTGTGCATACGTTTCTAAATATTGCATATGTAATGTGCGTGAAAAATAATGAATGAAAATAAATTACGTTTTGGGCCTTTTTGCTTGTCTTCTTCTTCTTCTTCTTCTTCGTCTCTACATTTGATTGCATTGAGTTCTTACTTCACTGTTATAATATTTCAGTGAAAGCCAAATGACCTGAATTTCCTTGGCTTGTCAAGCATTGTAGGAAGGATTGTGAAGGGAAATATGGAAATGTGGTAGATTTACACAACAACACATACAAATGAACAGTAAATCATTAAAAAAATAATATGAAATTCCATAATAGTGCATATTTACTATGAAAGCGAAAAAGACAATGGATAACAAAATTTGCTTTAACCGCAAAGAAAACGGAAAAGCAAACAAACAAACAAACAAACAAACAAACAAACAGACAAATAGACAGATACAGTGGTCGTAGTGAAAATGCATGCAATATTTACATAGAAAAATAAAAACCTAGCAAAAGACAAATTTACACACACACACACACACACACAATTAATACACATATGCGAAGATGTTGTATACGCTGTAAATATGTCAATTTACATAATTCGTACATAACACATACGCAACATTCATTTCCATGCATGCGATTGCATGCTGACTGTTAACGACTACAACGACTACGCGTTCGCGTTCTGCTGAATAATAAATTTTCAAAGGAAATCTTTTTAATATTATTTTTAAACTTAATTTAATGTAAACACACACGCATACACACACACACACACACACACACACAAACACACACAAGCATATGTAAAGTGTATTCGGATGTGTTTGGCTTCTTGTAGAAGATAGAAGAATTTACCATCAGGCAACAAACCGAATAATCATCATTATTACCATCATTATTACCATCATCATCATCATCATCATCTTCGTTGTCATTTCATTGCTTTCATCATTAACATATTAAAAGAGAACGATAAAGAGTAATAAGAGATAAATTTTAAGAAATACCCTTCAAAGCAATGTGAAGGTTAAAGCCAAGTTGCGGTATCCCTTACATAAACTCATAAGCGAACTGAAATTATTTCAGATTTCTATCTGTTATACGCGTATTAGCAAAGAGGTTATGCCTTTTTTCTACTACTATTACTACTACTACTACTACTGCTACTACTACTACTACTACTACTACTACTACTCTAAATTAATTGAGTGCCAGAGTGCTTCAGAATTCTGTATCGATTAATATGCGTGCTTAAGTATCCTAAAATTAAATGGATTAATAAACTGAGCAATTATCGTTAAATCGAGCCGACATCTTACAACGATGTCTCCTTAAAGCTTGAAAGAAAAAAATTATATCGAATTTTTAGTCTAAAATCATATCACAAAATCATCGTAAAGATGTTTCAGAGAATAGCTTAAGCCTTAAGGCCTTAATTGCCTACATGTTTGCCTGTAGGCCCCTAATTCCTTTAGTTCGTGCATTTCTGGATTTCACACTTCTACTAACAACGTTATTAGAAATGGCGTGATTCAAGCTCATCGAACGGCAATTACACTGCGAACACTTTCGAAGCGTACACTGAGCATAGTAACTTTCGCTAAGAAGAGAAATTTAAGAGAGACATCTAGATGGAGAGGTTCTAAGGCTAAAAAATGGGCCGAGAATCAATCTATGCGATCCATTCTACAATTTCTGGTTATCGTCGGTAACTTAGGTTCTTGTCTTTGCTAAAAGCGCACTGACTCTTACTCTCTATCTGTACATTTACTCGCTCAGAAACATTAGGAAGCATCTGCAACGAATCGAATATTATAATAGAAGGCAGGCCATCTTTCATGTGTTGGCAGAGCTATCCAAACCCACCCTAAGCTGGTCTTAACGCATTCAAATTTGCTTTCCAAAAATCTTCACTCGTCTCGAAGTGAACAATCGACGACTTTATCGAGCTTAATAAAGATTGAAAGGTAACCGCAAAAGAAGCGAACGAACCTGAGGTGGCCTTATGAAAGAGTTCTTTCTATGTGTGTAAATTTCTCTTTCATTTTACATAACGTTACAAGCAGAATCCCCAACCCAGTCAACCTTCGCTTGTGAATATTGAAAAAAAAAAAAAAATAATAAACATTCGAAAAAGAGAAAAAAATCTCAAAAGTGAATTCACCTCAAATTGCTCACTTGCGGTATCATTCATCTGTGTACAATTTGTACGTGAATTTGTGGAGGGATAATTTGTTAGCTCAGTTAGTGCAATATTTGGCAGCGTACACATAATCAAACTTATGCAAATTTCTCAAAAGGCTTAACTCAAATTATTATTTTATTTATTTATTTATTTATTTATTTTTTTATTTTTTTTTTTTTTTTTGCCTTTTACTCTTGAAATAGCCTGAAAGACGTTGAGTGTTCATAAAGGTTGTCCTAAATCAATCCTACATTTTTTGAATTGAACTTCACATCCTTTTCAGGCAAAAGCAACAAAAAACGAAAAAAGAAAAAAGAAAAGTGTTTGCAGTTTAAAGCTAAACTCTTCTCAACTTCACTTCACTTATGCATTTTTTTTTATCAAATCTTTTATATAAACCGCCCTGATGTATGAGAGCTTATCGTGAGTCCACTTAAACACACAGAGCACTAGCAATGCCAGCAATACTTAGCGGTGTTGCAAGTTTAACATTATTAGCGTCATTCAATGTTAAGCAGGAAGTGAAAATTTGTTCAAATGATGTTAAATTTAAAAATACTTCGTAATTGCGCGGTCATCTCTGTGGTGATCTCTTGAAGAGATTTTAAATAGAAAGTTTGCTATAACTATAGCTAAAATTAGTTTAAAAGGATACAAAGCAACTTAGGTGAAAGCATTTTCAACGAATTTCTCGAGAAAAATGGTTGACTGTTAACATTTAATTCTCTCTTCCCTCACATCCTTGCAACGCCTATCGTGTCGGTATATTAAATTTATTCAAATGTATGCAACACTCGCAAATACCTGGACTAGAAGTACTATTTTTTTTTTTTTTTTTGTTTGTACCGGTTCATTGAGAATCATTGTCTTAACCGATTTGAGATTATTTCCCCCTCCATGTCCATGTATTTTGATCCTTAATCTATAGCTCGCAATTTAGTATAGTTTAGTAAGTTTTGCCTCAAGCAAGAACCGCAATTGAAAAATGAATTGAATTCGACCATGATTACGCTCACCGTCCATATGCCGCAGAAGCCGGCATATGAAAAACCGAACTCGCCAATTAAAACGAAAAATTTGTGATATTAAGCGAATTTGAAAATGGAATCAAAAAAAAAAATGATTTTAAATTTTAAAATTAGAAGAAAAACGAAATAAGATTTAATATGAGACGAATTTCTAATTTTTAATATTTCATAAAAAAAAAATTATTGATCGGACCACATTCGGTTATTTTTCGCCTCGCTTGCCGCAGCATAAACCTTTATATCTATCGGAACAAGGCGACACTTTGCAACGTCAGATGCGATATGATTTTTTGGGTTAAAGAAGATAATGGGGCTCGCGGAAATTCTTAAGATCGGGGATCACGGTAAGCCTGGCTTACGAACAATAGCCATAAGAATAATGGAAATAAGATGAACTTTTTGTTTTCTTGTAACGAAATTATTGGTACAGAGTATCCAATGGTCGATCTTGCCCGACAAATAATGTTTACCTTGATTGCATTTGATGGAATATGCTGGCAATGATTTTTAGTTTCCTTTGAAATTCTGGTATATTGAAAAACACTTTATTATACCGTAGACCACCTAGTGATAGATTACGTTTGTGCAGACGTATTTAACACCCCAAAGGACTTGGGATAGATTCGCCTTTTATTATATCGATCGATTTGAAATCAGTTTCTGAATCAATCTAAACTTGTCCGTCCGTCTGTCCGTCCATCCGTCCGATCGTCTTGTTTTCTTGTGTTCAAGCTATGAGTCGAAATTTTTGCGATATTTCGATTAAATTCCACCGATATGTTTTGGCCCAAGGACGAATGTTCTTGAAAATGTTTCGGATTGGATCACGTCCCACACGTAACATCTTATGTTGAAAAAATCCTCATATGATTTATTAGTAAAATTATCAACAAAGCAATTTAGTGGTATTTGATGGCCGTACGCTACACTGTTTTTTCTTCTTTCTATATATAAAAAAAAAAAAGAGTCTTTGAAAAGTCAACATAATCCGTTATTCCCTCGCTGCCAGGTATTATTAAATATTTTTGTTTTAACGTTTTTATTGACGGTATAATCGGTTTATACTTTCGATACATTTCCCTATTTTTCATTGCTAAAAAAATCAAACTCATGATATAAACTCCCATATATATATATATATATATATGGATATTGGGTAAGAGGAGAAGTTTGTAAATGAAAGTGAAAGTGAAGTCTATCGAAATACCATTTGTGAGAATTGTTTCCATTGTACTAAAGGGTTTTTCAACTGTCGCGCCAATAGATATCATAAGTGAGTATTTCCTGAACGTTATATGTTTTTTTGTTGTTGTTTTTAGTGTGATATTAACATTTGATAGCTGGAACGATGAACAATTTTAATTGTGGATAGGGACGGACACTTGTCCGCCCCCGCATTATGAAAGTCAATGTTGTTTAAAAATAAAATTTCGTAAAGTGTGTCAGAATGTGCAAATGAATTGACAATTTACAGGTTGGTGCAACAATTTGACGATTACCAGAGGAAACAAAGCAAGAGAAAAAGCATTGTTTTGTGTTGGAATTATTGATCCATACTTTCATGTTAACGGTCTATGTGATGAGTATTGAGTATTGCCCTCTGCATTTTGCGGCCACATCTTGAAGCAATTGATGTCGCGATTGACATTCGAGGTAAATCATTTTTCATACGTAGTTGCAAAAAAAATTTCCATAAATATTTAATTTTGTTTAGAGACGTATTTCTGTTGTTATTCCGCTTCGATTGCTCTCAGTGATTTAAACTAAAAGACCAGACCGTGGCACACGCAGCGAAATTGTGAGGCCGATTATATTGCATGATGAATGAATGAATGAATGAATAGGATGAAGATACTAAACCATATAAATCATATTAAGTAAATAAGACGCAAGTATAACAATTGTTTCATGATAAAATTTTATTTACTTTTATAATGTTTTTTTTTTTTTGCTTGGTCTTTCCAATTTATTTAATTTATTTAATTTTTTTAAATAAAATAAAACTCTATAAACACATATGCATACGGGGGCATTTTCAAGTATGCGTGCATATAAAATCCGTACAGATGTTATTGTCTAAGAGAATTCTCACATAGAGAATCGTTATCCTCGTGCAATAATGTACAATTGTCGTTAAGCTTTTTTTGTTTTTTTTTTTTTTTTTTTTTTTTTTTTTTTTTGTCAAAACGAATGCATATGAGGTGAAATTAAATAAAAGAAAAA
>KK502408.1:2172193-2194690 GCA_000688735.1 Glossina austeni
AGAAGGAGAAGGAGAAGGAGAAGGAGAAGGAGAAGGAGGAGCAGAAGGAGAAGGAGAAAGAGAAGATTTTTCGACTTTAGTTTTTCGCTTCAGTTTGTTAATACAATTTAGTACGAAATGTGATCGCTTATATCGAGGGAAGAAGAAGAACATATAAATAAGTTTGGTTGGTAAGCCAATGATGATTTAGAATGACTTCAATGCAGTTATAGGGCATGATGTTGGTGGCCAGCTGCCATTACCATATTTAAAGGCTACAGGATCGTTGAACCTTTTTCCACAATCAACTGTGTGTTGTAGCAGATCTACGTAGTTCATCCAAGTTGAGATCCTATTCCTCCTATTCATCATTGTCAAGAGCATCGTCTATGTTAAACTTTATGCCAATTGCTGCGATAGCTGATGAAATAGATGAATAGATTAGTTGTTCGTTTAGGGAAAAAGGGTCACTTGACTATTCGTCTTTATGTCTTCAGGCGGATCGAAATGAGTTGAAGAAAGTTGTTCTCTGTATATTTTTTTTGATAAGCATTTAGCAAAATTTGCAAGAGAATAATAGTTCGTTAAAATTGCTCTAATTATGACTTTATTTCTCATTTACCCTATGGAAGGCGACATTATTGTCGTTTCGTAAACTTTTCATTATTATTATGTAAATTCACTGAATTATTATGCATTTTACTATGTACGAGTTGGTTCACATTTCAATCCAATTTATAGTAATTTAATGCATGTGATGGTTAATTTGACAGCTATAGTATCGTTTTAATAATGCTGTCACAACTTTTCAAATGCTCCGACTGTAATATATCACAATTTCTCTTCCCTACAGCTAGCTATAGAAGACCGGGCAAAACGATAGAAAGAAAACCTTAAAGAAATGAATGATTACAATAAATATGTTTGTTTTTTTTCACTACAGCAACAACATGTTGCGTACTTTACTCATTCACTGACTAACTGACTAACCGCACGTGTATATATCATGATGATTGTGTAAAAGTTTTCTCAGTAAATTATTGATGCATTTGTTATTTCCTTTAATTTTGTTCTCTTTCTTTTAAACTCTTTTTTTATATATGTAGAAAAAAGTCTTTTGTCTTTTGGTTAAAGCAATCGCAATAATAATCGTCATAAATGAAAAGGATAAAAAAAAAAAAAAATCATATTCACAAAGAATTCAAGTCATATGCATACAAGAGGATATCGGTTTAATTATATAAACGCTTAACTAATTCAACTTTTGCTTGCAATAGGATGAAGGCGGAGGCCAACAATTGATTAAACAACACTATTATTTATTGAAGGTCTCCACGTGTGTGGTGTACCTGGCATTGAAAATTCTTTTACTGACAGTTTTCTTCGCAATATGACAATAAATCTATTTTTTCCATACTTTTTTCATAAAAAAACACACACACACGCACACACACACACACACAGACAATCATTGCTTGAGTTGAGTATATGTAGCAAAAAAGTTTACATATGAACAGATGAAGTTGCATAATGCGCCGAGTCCTAAGCATAATGATAAATAATGATATCATAAAGTGACTAAACAATTTTATATACGCTAAGGATGTTTAACTTGCATTTCCTTTTACTAGCTCTCTCTCTCTCTCTCTCTCTCTTTCTCTTTCTAATTACGGAACTCATTACCCCAGAGAATCGCTATGTTTTTTTCTTCTTTTATAATCGCTTATGCAAACTAAATGAGAAAGCATTCGGTATTGAATTGAAGTTAAATTCAATTTTTCTCGACCCTTTATTTTCATACCTACAACCAAATGCTGAGGGGTAACTAGTTTTATCATTTGCCGGAGGTATGAGCCGGACGCACACCCACAACGTAACGTGTTGACATTTTGAATCTATTTACTGATGCCTGGTTCTACTTTTTTCTTCTTCTTCTTTTTTTTTTTTTCTTTTTATTGAAACTCATAACAACATTCAACTTAAGAATGGGTTTGTTAGGTAAGCTTTGTTAAATGTAGTTTTATTTTGCCGTCACAAACAGCAACAAATATGGACGAGGAAGTCTCATTTTCATCACAGGCATCAGAGTTTTCGTTACGGGTCTTATATAAGCTCCCGCCCTCCCCCAAAAGTAAGCTTTTATATAGCAAAAAGTTCTACATTTTTAATATCTTATTAGCAAAATTAGTCCATAACAGTAATTTGAGATAAAAAATCAATTGTAATGAATTTGGACTACAGCTCGTATAAGTGTTCTTGCAAGAAATATACCTTTGAATGGCAATAAAATCGCATTTTTTTTTACTTTGTAACGTAGATAGATTTGGGTAATAAGATCTTGGATAAGAAAATCAAATTTGCTAAATTTGGATCGGGCATCGTTTAGCCCGCCCATATCCAAACAAGGATTCCTAAAGAGAGCGGGCTTTCACATGAAAATATGATATAATTTCTGTTACTTTACCACATAAGCAGCGAGTCAACTTTGTCGCCTCGAGCTAAATGTTCGCTTGCTTGCAAGAGTTGTAAACTGCTAATCAGTTACATGTTTTTATTAATTTTATTAAACATTCATTTCATTTCGTGTTCATTACACTTTTCTACGCTTATTACAATTATTCGTTAGCAGGAAATTTCCAATGAATTTTTATTAATCCCCTGGCGCATAAATATTTTATGATGGTGTCTGATAAAACGCTCAACATACCAACATCCGCTTTCATTGCTCTCACATAAATTATATGCAATTTTATTTTAAAATTCAAGTAAACCTAACTCTGCCACTTGTTCACCGTTTTATTCATTCGGAATGAATGAGAGCAACGAGAGCTATAATGAGAGTTTTAATATAAATGAAATGAAAAGAAGTGTCGTCTAAGAGACGGACAACCCCTCCCCTTCCAAGGGCGATACCAAAAAAAAAAAAAGGAACGATTCCTACTACTACCAATATGATGCCCGCTTTCAGTTTGGAATTTTTGGTTTCATAATAAGTCTGAAAATTTATTAGAGAATCATTCCATTGATAAAAAAAAGCTTTAAGGCGATCCGTAATCGAGGTTCGCTATGAAACAAATACATGTTTGTCTTAAAAAAAAAAAAAAAAGATAAAATAATTTTTATACCAAGCTTTACAATGATGGTAAGCATTGCTTTAATTATGATTTGTTTTTTTTTTTTTTTTTTTTATTAATATTTTCCTTTTTTTGTTATTATTATTATTTTCTTTTAATTTTTTTTTTTTTTTTTATCTTTTTCATATACATTTTCAGTTATTCAAGCTTAATGCTTGACGATTCTCTGCTTTTCAAACCTTTCATAAATCGCTACAGTATCGTTTAAGTTCATTTATCTCCGACATAATTTTTTATCTCGATAGAGAAGTAAAGAAAAGTAAAAAAAAAAAACACGTTGGTTGCAACGAAGAGAGAAAAACAAAAAAAAAAAAAAAAAAAGAAAAAAGAGCCAAAAATAAGCTCTATCAACTATATTGGCCACATTATGCCATAAAACAAAAGCCATCAACTTTGTTGGTAACTACTGGCAGGCAGAAAGAAAAAAAAGCCATTAAACACACAATGGCAGCCAGTCTTTCTGCGCTTTTGTTTTAATGAATACAAAGCCTGGTTAAACAAATACCACCTACAAGTACACAAGAGAGAAAGGAAATAATGGGGAAAACAACTGGTAAGTGTTAAAAACAAACCCAACTTTGAGTTTAGTTTTTTCTTCTTCTTCTTCTTCTTCTTCTTCTTCTTTTTTTCTTGTTTTTATATAGGAAATTTTTTTTAGAAAAGTTTTATTTTTTTTTTGTTTCTTTCTTTTTACATACTTTGTTAAGGAAACCAGAATTAAACAATAAAAATGTTTTAAAAATTTTTTATCCTCATACGCATTACAGAAAAACTGAAGGCTTATTTATATTAACCCTAGACAAGTAAGCATTCGTCTAACAGACAACCGACGCCTGCCAAGTTTTCCGAATTTGAGAAACTCCGTTGCTCTTACACCACTTCACAGACAGACAGCATGTGTTACCGGGCTGCACACTCGTGTACTGTGTAGTCATAGTATGCCGATATTTGCATCAATTTTTATAATCGGTCACAAAATATATATTTTTGCATTTTTGCGGGCACTTTATTATTATCTTAAATATGTTTTAGACGATCCATCCCCTACGACAAACAAGCCTGGGATAATCGATTGTGAGAATAGCGCCAAAGATGCAACGGATTCTGCGAACTAGTTATGTTCAAGGATGAGTACTGATCATGCAGTGACTTTGTGGCGACTTTGATTATCGTATGATGCGCTAAACCTAGGGCTAATAAATGCGTATATTATGTATGGGTGGACAGCAGCAGAAATGCCTCAGACGAAGGGACTTTGCATCGATATTGGCTGACAGCCTATACGGCTCCTTTAAGACGTTCCATCGAGATAAACATTGCAGGCAGTTTGAATCGATGAAAAGCCCACAGAAGCTGCGGCTAAAAGTGCGGCGAATCGACCCAGAATTTGTACTTTCTGTCCCTGTAAGGAAGACGGAATGACAAAATACGTAGTCAACTACTGCAACAAGGCACACTTTTAAAATTTGCCAAAACTACAAACATTATTTTCCACTATATTTCGATTGTTTAATTGAAATAATAAAATAATTTTTTTAAGTTACGCTCACTTGTTTGTGATAAGTAAAGGAAACGTCAACAAATTTCGACGATTTTATTCCGTAATCGAACGATTAATTATAAATTAACTTAACTGACTTTATTTTAGTTATCAGGGCTAATAAGTAAAAGACTGGATTTAGTTCCCTTTACTGCCACAAATTGCTTAAAAGGAGACGAACAGTTGAATATTCTGCCCATGGATCCATGAATCGTTTCCAGGTGTAAATCTTACTTTTCTAATAACATTATCCTAATTTTATTCAATGTCCACTTAGAATAAAGCGTCCCAATCATTCATTGTGTACTACGTTTCAATGATGGCCATGAGAGTTTCTCAATACTTTCATCGGTTCTACTGGTGAAATGCTACTTGAGATGTTAAGCCTGAGGCAAATGTTTTCTTCGCCGCATTTGTACCCATCACCGAAGGACAAGACATATATTCATATATATCAAAACGTTTGCAATGCCTAGAAGGAAGCTGCAGAGACAGCGAGAAGAATCTAGATATATATATATAAGAAGATAAGAAGAAGAAGAAGAAGATAAGAAGACAAGAATCTCTATATATATATATATATATATATATTCTTGGTCTGAATTGTGAATAGTTTTTCCGTGATGTTTAGCAAAGGGGAGGGGGGTGGGCGGTGGGGGGGGGGAGTACTTGACTAATATAGCGTTTATTGCAAAACTTTTTGCATGACTCATACAAAAGGGCTAAAGGGCATCTGGCTAAAATGGAAGATTTTTATTGGAAGATTTTTTCGATGAGTTTCACCAAAGGGTGAGTAAAAACATTTTTTTCCACACGATATACACCAAAGGGGTGGATGTGTTTGACTAATTTGCCAGTTCTTGGACTTAAATATTTCCCTGATCTATGTGGCAATGGAGAGAGTATTTCGCTAATATTCTCCATTTTTAGACTAAACTACTTCCATGATACATAGGGAAAGAGGGATCATTTAGCTAAAATGGCCAAGAATGGGGAAACATTTTTTCCATATTTTTCTACAGAGCAAAGCAGGAAGTATTTGAGTTACTTTCGGTGAAGAAGAAACCTCTGTTGGTTTTCTTTGAATTAAAAAGTCCTTTAAAACCGATTCAATATATACGCACTTTCGTGCTTTAATTATTTATTTTTAGTTATTATATTTTTTTATAAAAAAAAAATGATTGCGTAGGTTGAAGAGATTTTTTTTTTTCTGAATTTTTTTTTTTTTTTTTGAATTTTTTTCTTAAAATAAAATAATTATTTTATATAAGTCGGACACTTTGATATATGGCTTTTAATTAAATTTTTCGAAAGCGTTAAAGAAAAAAATGTTTATGAAAAAGCTAATAAACATACAAATAAAAATGTTTTGCTTTTGTTTGACGCATTTTGGTGTTTGCTGTCATGTTTTTATTAAATTTCAATCTGCCTACGCCATGGAAACGTTAATAAATTTATATAAAAATCAATCATTTTTTTACCGTTTTTTTTCTCTTGCTTCATTTTAAAAGAGAGAGAGAGAGAGAAAGAGAAAGAGAGAGACAGAGTTAAATTTAATCTAGTATTTGCATATAAAACATAGTAAAACTATCGCAAATGGATTCCATGGCGTTGCATTTAAAGTATTAAACGAATGCAATGAGAATATAAATTAGCTGCTAAGTACAAGTGATAGGATAAGCTTGACAAATTATATGTAAATATATGATAATTTTTAAAGCAGAACACCCACCCGTTTAAACGTGACGACATGTGTGTACATTTCAAGCGTATGAAAAAATGCATGTAAAAATAGGAACTAAAAATATCCTCTTCCTGCATGCATTATAAAAAGTTTTCCTTTCCCATCGCCAATTATTTATCGTCTTACACATTTTCTATCGATATATTGGTCTTTGCTACCTATCAGTGTTTTATCAGGCTGTACTGCGATGATGAAAGATGGATATCAGCTTCGATTTTCTCCAGCAAAGCTTTACTTTTCTTTTTTCTTTTATTAGTCATATTTTCATTTCGAATTGCATTCCAGTTGCATTCACGTTTACTTAACTATTTCGATAATCATTTTTGTTGATAATTGAAAGCGAACGTAGAGAGATTTAATATAAATGGTATCATGTGCACCTTCAAGTGCACATTAGTTCCAATATCTTCATATTTCCGCGTACCTTCTCTTAGTTAGTATTTAGATGTGAGTCTTCACGGCAAGGCATATAAATTTTAAGTTTACAACAATTTTAAAGAAAGACGATTGACAACAGTTTCGTTAAAAAAAAAAACGACTCTATTCGTGATGGCGGACAAAAGTAACCAAATTTTTTTTTGCTTTTGATTCCTCGATAACAACCGACCAGATGTACATTTTTAGCTATTATTTTATTACCGTATAATGCACTCCTTCGGACCGTATTGATATTTCTTAATTTATTTTTATATATAAGAAGTGAAGAGCGTGATCGAGAAAAGGTGTTAGTGAAAGTGAAAAGTGAAGACGCCTAGGGAACGAAGCATGAGAAATAAATATTGCAAGGATTAGTTTTCTTTGTGATTGGAAGTGGTTGTACTTCTTTCTGATCCATCTCTCATGTAATAAACTTATACACTCTGTCCTTAGGTACAAGTTATTTAAGTTTTTGTTGTCCTTACGTCGTCGTTTTAAAGAAGGTTCGGCAAAAGTTCTTTGTAGCAATGGAATATTATCTTCACAGGTAATAAGTAAATTATTTAGAGAGATGTAGCGATGCTTCAAAGCTTTTTAAATTCACTTAAGCGCTGACAAAAATTTACAGACACACATCTTTGCCTAGCTGACGATTCGTTCGTTATGCTGTAGGGAGGCGATTGCGAAACGAAAGATCTTAGAAAAATGGTGCTTTGCCGCACACACCTTTGTGCCTGAAATAAATAGATCTCTTTAAAATAAGAAGGGCGAATATGCTTTAGTGGAGTCCGCAAGCTAAGCATCTAAAGACGATCTGTTACATCTCCTAAATCTCCATCTCGCGGGGACTTATTTGTTTACCTTTGTAGGTAATGGCGCAAAGCATGCTCTGTACGACGTACTAAACCAAACACAAAAGGGAAACCATGCCAAAGTGTGTGTGTGTGTGTGTGCTTGTGTTCTTCGCTATGTGGCCTGGAAGCAAGTAGCTTCGAAAGATACCGCTGGTTGGTGCCAGCAACATGCACGATTCGCCATCCAAGGTTCTCCTTCGCGGGACCACCCTTAGGTATTACTTCGCGGAGGCTGGTTGCATATTAGCACGCTTCCTGTGATGAGATCTCAGTGGAACACACTATTGGCTTCCACTCACTCTGCACTCCACTCGCTGTCTTTCCAAGCGCTGGAGCATTCTGCCTACGAACTCGTCTATGGTGTTCCACGTTTCGTTGCTGCCTGCTCACCTCCCGAGGTGTCAATAAAAATGGAGACTGTGTTTGTATGCCTGTGTGAGTGTATCAGTTTTTCGATATGCATTTGAAGATGTGGTTTAGATTTGGACTTTCCGCAAGCGACCCAATTACATCTGGAAGCATGCGCTTTCGTTGTCTGTTGTTTATCCTATCAATGAACACTTGAACATGCCTTCTACTGAAGGATGGCGGGCACATTCGTTTCCATCACCGAGCAGGACGCTCCAGAGACTTTGCAGAGTATGTATGTTTTTGATTCTTATTAAGTTAGAAATTGATTTTAACATATTCGTCTGTCTGTCTCTATGGCGTTTGGGGAAACATTCTCCTGGGCCTAAAAATGAAGAGACTGGCTTTAAGTTTGACAAAAGCATTGGAAATCGGCGAAACCATACGCCTATGGCACACCAAAGCCTAAAAATACGTATTTTCACAACATTACAAAAAAAAGTAGGGTGTTTAGTGCTTTGGTGCTGTCTTTTATGACAGACATAAGAGGTACAACTCGCAACAATTCGCAAATGTTATGAATGAGTCTGCAGTAGCTATGTAATACCGCGAAAGATCGCCCACACTCAGCCAATCGAGTATCGATTTTGAATTTTAAAAATTTTTCTTTTTCTTTTTTTTTTTTTGAGACAAAGGGCTTAGCTATGGAAAATCCGATCACAGCTAAATATAATTTTCTTATTTATTTTCGTTTGGTTTTTTCTTATCGATCATTTTGATTGCGAATTAGTAAAAAAAAAAAGAAAAAAAAAAGAAAGAAAGAAAGAAAGAAAGAAAGAAAGATTTTCTACAACAAAAGCGCATTAGGTTGACATTTCGCTTTTCAATTTATAGATGTCGTAAAATATTTATCTAAAAGCTTTATAATTGAATTTATTGTTAGCCAGCGGCAATTTTTTTAACAATTAATTGTCTAGTTTTGCCTTCGGCGCCTTTAACACTTAAGCTTGCGTATGTCAATTGTTTATGCATAATCGCAGTCAAGTGTAATGAAAATAGTTGGAAATATTAACGCTTACATACACACAGATGTTTATCTTCACATACTGCTGTACAAGTGCCAACGGACCGTCTAGTAACTAGCTGATGGCAATGCAAAGTTACAACAAATAAACAAAACAAAAAAAAAAAAAAGTAAAGGAAAGGAAAGAAATATCAAAAGACTTGTGATTGAAACATTGAAATAAATCTCGCACATATATCCATAAAATTTTTTCATTACGATTGCACTTGCGACTGTGAATGAATGAAATGAAATTTGATTTTGTTTGAAATTTTGCTTCTCAATATGTTTTTACGGCGATACTCGATGGATGGATGGATGGATGGTGAGACACATGCATGAATACAATGCAGTTAACTATGAATTTCATAGTTAATTAAAAAATTTGTGGTTAAAAACTATTTGTTAGTTTTTCGAAATAAAAATAAACTTTAACATATAATCCCCTCCCCCTCCCCCCCTGTGTAAGCCAACAACGGCTTTTCCCTATCAATCTCCCTATTGAGGGAAATGTGCCTTTACTCGTAAAAAGGCATTTTCGGTAAATTTTGTAGCATAATCTTAGGTGTTCATGTTATTCTCTAAATTCGAAATAAATAATAAATAAATAAATAAAAATTAATAAATGAATGAAGAAAATTACAAAAAAAAAAAAAAAAAACAACACATTTTCATACATACAAACATATTGAAAAGCGTCTTCCATTTATTTAAATCATTCGTGCGCGTTTTGCAAATACTGCAACGATTTGTTGTTGTTCAAAAAAATAAACTACATATTAGTTGCTGTTCCACTACACACACACACACACACACCACACCACACACCATTTATGGCAAGTGCGCTTAACCAGCCATTAAATACATAAACGTATAGCTTCAATGGCTACTGAATACCGTGTACGTCATAAATATGAAATATTTCGCCCATAACTATTAAAAAAATGTTAACGATTACGCAAAGAGGCTCTCGAATTGTAGTGATTCGCGAGAGTACGTTACGAGTAAGTTTCCCAACCGTAACCATATAACGCATTTAGAATGCAATACAAATAAAATTCATTGAGTTTCATTTTTTATGCATTTTAATATTAAATAAAAGTGAAACGTTTAAGCAATGATATCAAAATGATACCCTATGGCATCACTTTTCATAAGAACACTTGTATGACAAAGTGTCCAAAGCATGGACCACAACGTGTGATCTATGTATAGCATGGAAAACTTTTACGATAAATCATCATTTGCAAAATATCAGAAAGTAGCACTTGTGCCCATAAAAAAAAAGGCATCTTTTTAATGAGACTACTTATAAAACGAGTGGTCTAAAAAATAGGCCGATTTGGTGCTGATTTAGCATATGCCAAAACATAGCTTTTATGGCTAATCACTATTTGCAAATCAAATTTCATTGCAAAATACTATAAAGAAGTGCTTGGGGCCATATTAAGATTTCATTTTTTTTTTTTGAGAACAATTGTTGCTAGAAGGTGCCCCTAAAAATAGATCAATATGGTCTAAATTTTGCACAGTAAATTGCAAATGGCAAATCACTTTTTTAAATTAATATGCTTGAGAAAATAGTAAAATTGAGAGCTCACTGTCCTATAAGCGTTTATTGTTTTGAAAGAATCTTGTCATAGGGGGTGCGCCCCAAAGGTGGTCCTATATCGCATTTGTTTCTATATCAGCAATTTTTCGTTCCAATATTATTTTTTTGGAAAAATATTAAATCGTAACATTTTTTTTTCTATAATACAATTTTCTGATAGGTCGTTATACGTGGCGTGGCGGTAATAATGACCCTATCTGATCCATTTGTAATAGGAATCATGTCACTATAACATATTTTGTCAAAATATCTCGATAATTGTAATGTGAATGTTACTTACGAAAATATATGAACAGACAGAACATATGGACAGACATGTTTAAATCAATTCAAAATCGATTGTTAAATTAAGTCTATCTCAAGGACATACATTTCTACGTAGTTACATACATACATTCTTGTACCACAACTAGTTTAAAATACATAAATAAACAAGAATTATATTAAAAAGTTGAATGAAAATGAAATAAAATCAAGTGCACTGTAATGACAACGTCATTAGAATGGATTCAGGTAAACAACTCATCTAAATATCGTGCAATTAAAATGAGAAGTATTCCGAAATGAATGCGCCGCTTTTTTAGAATTGACTTTGAGGGATCGCTGACAAAATTGCAAAAGTATTGAAAAAAGAATTAAATCTCGATACACTGACATATTGGGTAGGCGGGGTCAATTTTTACCATTTCTATACTACAGCATTGCACATAGAATGTGAGTTCAAATTTTTCTACATTTATTATTATGAGTAATGAACAGGCAAGCAATTTTTTATTCCTTTCGAAAAACAGATGTATTCTCATTTTACGTGATGCTGTGGGCGTGTCCTTCGATCGATTTGATCCATTTTCACTACCAACCTGCGCGCAAGGACTGCCAGTGTTTCTGCCAAATTTGCAGTCGATAGCTTCATTTTTGCGCCCAGGAGAATGGTAGACATAACACTGACAGACAGACGGACATGCTCCAATCGTTTTAGAATTTGATGCTGATCAAGAATATATATACTTTGCGGGTTCTGTGATGCTTGTTTCTGGGCGTTGCAAACGTTTCGACAAAATGAATATACCGTTCAAAGTTCGGTGATGGGATGTTTGGGTTGAGTGAAGATGCTCTTTACTGCTCTTTTTGGGACACCTCTCTTCTTACATCTTTCATCGATAAATGGTTTAATTGATTTAGAAACCAATTTTATATAAAATATAATATCTGCCGAAGAAGACCCGATGACACGAATTTTATTATCGAACGAACTTTATATTCAAAATTATCGAATTTAACCGTTGTGTACATTGAAAACTTCACTTAACTTTATCATTTTCATCAATAGACGTAAGACGATCAACACGTAAGACATTACTCTGCAATTTCTCAGCAGGGATCCGTTTTGAGTGCATTTTAGAGAATTCAAGGCATTTATCGAACCGATTAGAAAAAATTTCATTTGCGAAAAAATCTTCTTAAGGCATTTTCTTAAATAACAATCGTGTGTAAGTAGTTCGGGTATTGTATCCTCGTTCGAGTGCATTTTTAATATAACTGTTGCTTAATTATTAAAGTTTTGAAAACTAATTAATAAAGAGAGAGCAACCACCATCATAATAAACAAACAAATAATGTCTAAAGTAATTAAGCGATCCGTGTAAAAAAATAAATAAATGGGTAACAAATACTTTTTCCTTTGTTTCAATTCTGTTTTGATATTGTTGCTGTTTTTGCACGAACCCCAATATTATGCCGCATCGTTTATGCAATACATGTACATATACAGCGTACAAAACAATCGCATTCGCATTCTTACCCACACACACACAAACACACACACACCTATGCAAACACAAACATTTGCCTGCATACAGCGCCATTTACAGCAGAGTTCATAAGTACTTAAAACTATCAAAAGCGAATGAATTTTTTATTGTTTTTTGTTACCGAGATACTCTTACATTTTCTCACGAATACAAATGAATTAAAAAAAAAAAAAGAAGAAGAATATATATATATATATATATAAAGTAAAAACGAGACAAGATAACAATGTAAACAAGAAAGAGAAAAAAAAAATTTTCTTTTTTTTTTTTTTTTTTTTACACATATTTTTATAGGTTGTATGTTGTGTGTATTTTGGGTGGAAAAGACAAATGAAATGTCACACATTTATGAGGTTTAGTTTTCTCATATACATATTACTACATATATATTACTACATATATATATATATATATATATATATGTATCTGTTTTAGCTTTCAAGTGTTTGTATGTGTGCAAAAGCATATACAACATGGCTGTGTAGAAGGAACTTTTTAATATGCTGAGATTATAATAAGCAACATGAACGCCTGTGTGTGAATATTTACAGTTTAATAAGTATGAAAAAGTCAGCTTATACCTCTCGTTTAATATTCGCACACGTAGAGATATGCATACATATATACATACATACATACATTACGAATACACAGTTAGATAAAGTGAAAATACTTAAAAAAGTATTCTCTTCAAGGATAAGCACAGCAGCAATGCTCTCGCTGTGCAGTTTTATGAACATTTGTTAGCACGTGTGTGTGTGTGTGTGTGTGTGTGTGTGTCTATGTCATTCATAAGTAAATCTTCGAAGAGCACGAAATCATCGTCAGCATAAAAATGTCATTCTCAACGGTGTTCAGTTCATCAAACCCTTTAAACTTAGTTGGAATTAATATGTTTTTCTGGGTCAGCTAAGGTTATACGCGCCTGCGGAACTATTAGATCCATTTAAAAAGCAATTAGATCCAAATAAAAATTTCAATATCAAAGCTATATAAAATAATTACTTTTATCAAAAAATGCGAAATATTTTTTTTTGACTTTTAGGACGTTAAACGTAACGCTGGGTAAAGCCGTTGTTAAATAAGACCAGAGACCATTTTTCCTATTATAATCCCAAGTTAAGAATTTTATATTGGGGCATGGCTATTTTCCATGGTGATGGGCGAAACAAGTATTATAAGATAGTAAATAAAACTCTGACTTTTCCATTTGAACGCATTGTGTTTAAGCGTTACGGGGGTAAGTGTGTAAAGTAAAGTATTTTTCCGATCTTTGAATAAATTGGGGCTTACGGACAGTAAAACGCCATTTGCGGGATATGTGATCTTTTCCACTTAATTCGAACAATAGTGCTGCTGAGTCGATACTGGTCGATACAAATAAACTTGAAGCAGACCAGGCGAACAATTAATGCCGATCCGTGAGCTGAAAGTCCAGGGCGCTTGCATTTGCGAGGGCCATTCCACCACTGGGTGTGGGGTGTTATGCTTTGTATTACCGAAAGGGAACAACACCTGGCACTATGTTTATAGGGAAAGGCGTTCCAAATTTCCCATATTCATATAGTAGCCCGGAATACAAAAGAGTTCGCCTTTGTGCTAAAACATGTACTTTCATGGTCGATTTGCCCAACTAACTCGTAGGTCAAAGTTAAAAGGCAGCCTTTATATGCCAACGAAGTTCAATTTGTAAATTTTTATGACCAGAAGGTTGGTGTAGGATGTTTAAAACTCTCCCTCTTGCCCAATTACACGCGCAGTGTTCATATTCCTAAATAGATTCTGGCTCATAGCATATTCACCAAGATGATATTATGCTGTCTGTCCATGCGCAATCATCCAATAAAAAGTCTCTAGTAAGTTTTCCTAAATAGCTGAAAAACCTTAGTTGGTCCTATGCTGATCTTAAGTTCGATTTCTATGCTCTTCAACCTTTGGTCGAGGTCGACTAAACCATTGATTTGATTTTTATCAGTGTCGCTCGATCAGCGGCCCGAACAGATGATGAATCAGATGTGAATCTTTCGCTAACGAAAGTTCGCAAATCGATGTAACTGGTCATAGAATACACTTTCGGCCATTTACGGCATGTGTGTGTATTCAGTTTTACGGGTTAACGGAAAAGCCACTGAGGTCAAAAGACATCTGCAGGAGTTTCGCTACGAAACTATGCATAGAATTAATGGCTAGGAAATGCTCCGTAACGGACTCCAGATCAATTATTAAATTTGCAACTCGCTCCTCGCGCCTCGCGCGGTAAATAATAGAAAAATGGTTCGTTTGCGAGGCAACAGCGCAAGCGTAGATAACTTTCCCGGAAATGATTTGTTGTTGTTTTTGTGTGCCATAGAACGGGATCCATGACGAGTCTTACATAAACAAAGGGTTTTTTTTTTTTCTGAAGCAAAATAAAAAGAAGCCAAAGCAACATTACCCAGTAAGACGACAATAAAGGAACGAGAAAGAAGAACAAGAAAATCCCAAAGCTTACAACTTTACATATATTCGCTCATAATTCCCGGGAATTGAGAAAGGAAAAGTACTTTTCCACCCACCGTTCGTTCACACCGTCACCTTCAAGAATGATATAATCAGTCCTACGATTCGCTAAAATTTAGGTGTGTTTTTTATGGACCGACTTGATAAAGCTTTTAAAACATGCTTTAGTTTTCACAATTAGCTCATCATATGACATAAGACTTTTTTCCTTTTGAAATTTTGCTCAGGCATAAGAGGCATTGGGAGTTAGGTCTGGAGAATGCAAACCAATTTCAGTTAATTCAAATTTTTTTAGGACTCCAAATGAGACTCCAATGAGGCCCTTTCTAGTGAGCTGATTTTCATGCACAGCCCGGAACACGAACACAACATTTTGATACCTTCAGGATTTAAATAATCTCTTGCATCTTTGCTTTCACTTCATTCGTGAGTATATCGAAATTCGGATTTTTCCGAAAGTTTTGAAAGTAATGAGAGTAGCGTCACTAAGACCGCTACAGCTCGTAAACAACTTAATAAAATAATCTGAAATATTGACTCAAGTCGTTTAGGAGATGGTACTTCCGAAAAATCGAATGCATTTTTGTTAGAGGCAAAGATCTGTACATCAGTCACACAGGAGTGACGGATCACACAAGTTGTTGAATAGTCAAAATCCTAATTAATGCGCTACTCTTATCTTCTTTTTTGATTTCGTTTACCTCCGTTAACCATAAAATTGTTGCAAAAAGAAGCCATAAACCTGTCAAATGTAAAAATGTAAAATGAAAATGAGAGAAAGAGAGAGAGAGAGACTTCCCTGAATGTAAGCAGAAATACTGCAAACGTTTTCATCTTTAAAAATTTTAATTAGGATCACACGCAGCGTAGCATTGTAACCAAAGGCCAATCTCTTCTTCTTCACATTGTTGTTGCAAATTGTCGCATATGTATGCGTTTTACTTTACTTCATGTTCGTTTAAGAAAAGCTTCAAAAGTCGACTCGATGCGAATTTAACCGGACGAACGCATAGACAAAGTAGTAAACTCGAAAGTAGTAAACGGCCTCGAATGTATAAAATTCCCAAATATGACAGTGGAAGCCTTTAGCTTCCACTCCCTACTCTATGTGCTCGCACATAGATCCTTTCATCTTACACTTACACGCTCACCGTTGTCGGTCATGCTCCGCTATACGGATAATTGTTTAACTTTCATATGCATATGCCTTATGTGTGTATGTCGTTGCGTCGTGCACAGCAGGATTATTTGAAACTTAGGAACAAAAAATCTTTCTGCCTGCACCCGCATACATGTGTATAAACTTTTATATATGTATTTATTGTTATAAAGACTTGTTTGCATATTTTTTCCTTTTACTTTACTTTTTCATCTACTTTTCTTTTGTATTTTTTTTTATTTTTTTCTTTTTTTTTTTGATATTTCTCCATTATTATTTATTTATTTATTTATTTATTTTTTTTTTTTATATTTTTTTTACTCAATTTTAATATAAAATTTTTTACATTTTTAATGATTGTTTGTAATGAGTTTGATATTGTTGCCATAGTAAGAAAGTAGAGTTAAAAAAGAAATTTTATAAAAAGAATTGTCAAACGTCTTGTCAGTGAGAGGTTCGTCTTTTAAAAACTAATTTCAACAATTGACTGATGCAATCTTAAAAAGGGGGGGGAAGAAAACTTATTTGTTAAGTTCTTAAAAAAGTTCTCTCATGAAAGAAAGAAACTGCATTTAGAAAACGATAAAATTTATGATTATTTTCAAATTCATGATAATTCTTCTATTTTTACTCTTTCTTCTTATACTCTATACTTGCCATGGACAATATGACAAGACAAGACAATATGATAGGTTTGTCGTATTGCTTGTAACATATGAAAATGCCTTTAAAGTACATTTAAGCTCTTTACTCTTTAAGCTCTCCCTTCATTCGGTTATTCGGTTATTCGGTTATTCGATTATTCGATTATTCGGTTATTCGGTTATTCGGTTATTCGTTAGCTATTTTCGAGTCGAGTCTAAACTTGCTTTATGCATTCTTAGTTGACGATAATCGATCGATCCAACTTGAAAATTGGCCTATGCGCCATTCATAATTATCTAGGAGTTTAGTTCGATTAATAGAATTTGTTTGTGGATTTGTGGAAAGCGATGGGGAACCCAGAATTATGGCAAAGGTCATGTAAGTTTCGCGCCTCTCCCCATCCTATACCCCACCGTACTTTCATTTTTCCCCATATTAAGTCATCATGCGAGTACAGATTGGCGGCCTATATATAAATTCGCATATGCTCTTTCGTCATGTTCCTTCCTATTTGCACCTTCGCCTTATCACTTCCTCTTGTGTAGTAAAAAAAAAAAAAAAAGACATAACAAAAAAAAGTTTTTACGTAATAAAAACAAGTAACACCGCTATAGTGGATCACAATCGACCATTAAATGTACCCTGCATTACCACACAGTTATTCATGTGAGGACTTTTCAAAAGAAAGCCGCCATCTGGGTAATGGTCGAAGAAGTTGACCGACCCGAAGCATGTTCGATACCGTTCATCCTTGGGTCAAGACACGCCTACGCGTGCTTCAGCTAGCTTGGAAACTGCCATACGTCGGTCTTTCAATATCATTACGTAGATTTTCTCCATCATTTTTGACGTAGTCTTAGCAGCTCGCTTATGCTTTGCCACCCAATTTTTTATTGTTGTAAAAGGTAAAAGCATTTCTCCTGCATGTAGAATCTATTTTAAATAAAAAAACTCACTCAGAACACTGACAGTCATCGATGACTCTATATAACAAGTAAACTTATATAAGGCTGATTCTGTCGACTATAACATTGTAGTTGTTGTCAAACAACAACTAGCATAAGATGGTAGTTCTTATCAAACGGCAACTGATGGTAGTTGTTATCAAACAACAACTTTCCGTCCTTCCGTCGGGTCGAGTAATTCTAGGGTTACGTCTGCAATACATTTTTTATTTTTTTTTTATATTTTTTTTGCAATCGCGATGCATGTTAACAACAACTTCCAATAATTTTAACACTAACGGAATAATTGCTTTACAAAACGCATTGTTAAAAACTATTTGCCAATTAATTACATAATGGTTTAACTACATATATATTACGAGTCTAAATAACTTGTTGACACTGTTTTGCTAATAAAATTAAACGTTCATTAGAAGCGATGATACGCGAGATGTGGCATTTAAAGTGTTTATGTCCTTTGCCATATTGCAACACATCGTTTTCATCTCTCTGCTAAAACATGGACTCCGTGCCGAAGCTATTGATAACTATTGGACTTACTTTTTGGGTATCGGGTATGCTCTGACGGACAATAAATTTTCGATGTAAATTATTGCTAATCGGAAGGGTAAATAAATACCAGCACGTTCCAGTTCCTGAATAAGTTTTACAATATGAAACCGAACGCTGTCATGCTGAAAAATCGTCTTAAAATACTTTTCCTTCTCATGGAATTACTGGTCGTTTAAAAATTATCTTAGTTGTCAGACTAGCAGTCACTTCTTGGATTGCATTGGAGTTTATAACGCGCATCCAATCTAGAAGGCGATCGTGAAATTAAGTCTTTAACGAAGCTCCTGAGAATTATGTTTTTTACATGCCCACGATACAAAAACATGTTGCGACTTCAAGCTTAACGTTCTCACTCGGCGAACGAGACGTCTCAGTTTTTTATGTAGTAGTAAAAGATCAAATTTATCGCAAGTGCTATTCATGCAGAGCAAGGATATCCCATGAGTCCAACACTATCTCTCTCCTCTCCAACTGTATTATTGTTCTTCTTTTCTTTACTGCAAGTCTTTACGGCAAGTCAATGTTGCCGACTAGGTGGAAACATTGTTACACACTTAGGTAACTCTTGCTTAACTTTGTAAAGCAATTTTGCGGGCATTAACTTTCAACGTTCGTTATCTTATAATGTCATTTAGTGAAAGAATAAAAGAAAGAAAAGAAAAAAAAAAACAGAATGCATTTGTATAGATGTGCGTTACTCGTCATCTTTGTTAGAGCTTCCTCGTCATGGAATAGCGTAAATAGTTGAAATTATTCTTTAACTAAAGGAAAACATTTTAAGCATCTTCAACATCGTTTTCCCTTTTTTAACATCGAAACTATTTTGTGCAGCCGTAGAGCAGTGGAGTAAAGAGTAAAGAGAATAAATAAATCTGAGAACTACTCTTGGAATTTGCAAACAAATGATTAATTTTTTACACTAACTTTGAATGTTAACTTTTCGGGCTTGAATTAAATTACTAACCAATTATTTCTCGCATCCATTCAAGTCAAGTGAGTAAATGACTAAAAACAACAACAAAAACAAAAATTTTTAGTTTTAATTTCTTTTTTCTTTTTTTTTTTTTGAACTTATAATGAAACCATTGTCAAGATTTTATGGCCACAAATACACACACAAATAGTCTCGCCCACATTAGATGCATATATATATATATATATGGCCTTGAAATTCGAAAAGCAATTCGAAATATGAAAATTTCTCATTAAAAGAAATCTTCGGACAATAAGTTGTTTGCTTAAACATATTTTCGGAATGATATACTAAAAGAAAAATTACTATTTACTCAAAGCATTTGTGTTTACGTTCAGCTTTATCGGAGGCGATATTTGTAAGCCCAACAGCAGCATTTAACAAAATTTCGTTAATATCTTCACATCCACAAATAAATTTTGATTTTCTTTTTATTTACCCTACCTTTGCAGGGCATTAAAAGACCGTCAAAATCCTCTCGAGCTTTCATTTAATCGGCATTGCTAGTTAAGGGCTGGTCAAGCAGCGAAACGCATCTTGGAAATGAACTTTGCGAGGCCTGTTGTAACGCAAACTAGCGATAATGACTTACTGAGCACTTACTATGATAAAATTTTAATTAATACCACGATAGACTTCTCAAAGGACGTAAATGATATCCTCTGTTATCCAACTGTTTGTGTAAATGAAAGGTTCTCAGCCAGCCGTTGACTCAACTTAAACAAGACAAGAAAAAAAAAAGGAAAGGAAGAGGAAGAGGAAGAACATAATGATAACATATCAGTGAGATGCTTGCGCTCCAAATTGTTAGTGTTGTGCCCCTCGTTGCTGGTCTTTACCCCTATACCTGTGCACCCACCACCATACAAACTGTAGTTTCCATAGCATGTAATATATATATATACATATATGAATACATAACATAACATACGTTGCACACGTTTTATTACAATTAAATACGAATTCGTTGGGTTTGCGTCAATTTCAATGGGAAAAAATGCACTTCTTTGACGTTAAAGAAGTTAAAGAGAAAATATTCTCCTTCTTCTCCTTTCCTTTACCTATAGTCTTTCCTGGCTGCCAGTGTGCTCGCCTGTGTGGGTTTTATCCACTGATTGGCTGATCAAACGTAAGAAGAAATTCAGTTCATTACCTAAAATTCGACTGCAGTCAGTACTACTCATCGTTAATATTTATAGGAATAAATATTTACCAGCTATATAAATAAGTCCCAACCGGTTTTTGTTTTTAATGAAAAAACTGAATGCAATAGCGAAACAGTAGCAGCTGGTCTTTTAAACTTATCTACGAAACAAGAAAATTTTTGTCGTCGCCTGCAAGCACAGATCATTGGCCATCGGTTGGTGCAGCTATTTAGCAGAAAGAGGACGTGGACCTGGTTCCTTTCACAATACAAGGCAACATCGACTTCATAAATAATCCCTTTTTGTTCGCACAGCTCATTATCCATTACGGCACCCGATAGGCCCCCAAAATAGCCTCGCAAAAGGTATATATGTATGTATGTGTACGTATGTTAATAACTTCCCTTACACGTCTTCTTTGAAGTATTCTCCAGTATTGTCTCCTAAGCACTTGCGATCATCTGGCATGCTTCGATCAAATTTTCCTTCGAGTTTAGGACCTTCCCGCTTGTGATACAGCACCTGACCTTTTTCTCCTAAGCTTTCGAATGCTTCTGCATGAAGATCACAACATAATACTTTCACATGAAGAAGTTGCAAATTGGAAAAGAAAATCGACAGACAACGACAGACGCTTTTCTTTTAGAAAAACCGAAAGATTTGTTGTTTGGTACGCTTGGTATTAAAAAGCGCAGCGCTTAAGAAACGCTTTTATCCCTTCACGCATCTTCCTGTTAACTAACATCGACAGCCCTAGCCATAGTAATAATGTAGTAAGGAAAAGAGAAAAAGGAAAACTTAATGGAATTCCGATCATTTCCAACGTAAGAAATATGGTCGCATGGAGTCATGGATCGAAGAATGCTTTTCAAATTTTTATTAACAACAGAAAGAATTTCGTTTTTTCCAAAATCATGCAC
This sequence comes from Glossina austeni, assembly GCA_000688735.1. NCBI lineage: Eukaryota > Metazoa > Arthropoda > Insecta > Diptera > Glossinidae > Glossina > Glossina austeni. The sequence goes on from KK502408.1 coordinate 2,193,554, forward strand.
GCGATTAGCAAAAGCGAACAAAACGAAGCCAAGGGAGTAAATCTGAGTAAATCGATTATGTCGCTGAAGTACAGCAACAGAGAAACACTGAATTTCCTTTCAGCTATAAAAAATGAATAAAAAAATTGAACGAAGGAGAAGACGACTCTAACGAAGCAAGAAAACACAAAAGTTAACATTAAAAATTTCGAATGCAGAAAGGTATTGAAGTGATTGTGAAGATGAGGTCATCAATGCGTAAAATGATTGCAAGTGTGACCAATGGGTTTAAGTGACTAATTAGTTAAATAATTTATGCAATTTATGAACGCAGTGTTAATAAAATGCAAATCAAAAACCATTTCCTTCCCATGATAAACGAGACATATTTCGTCAAAGGATTGTAACGGGTTCACTGAATAATAACGTATCACGCACGCATCAATGATCACAAGGCTCTGACGGAATGTTAATTATGCTGAAAATTTTAGTCAAAGTAAACAAAAGAAACCAACCAAAAAACCAAAGTACGTTTGTCGACCACAAATATAATAATCGCAACCACAGCGCGTGGACTCTCATACGCTTCACATATAATATAATGTTTCCGCCTTCCGTTATTGCACTCATCTATGACATAAGTTATAATTTAAAGAGCGAAAATTAAACAATTTAGCCGCAACGATTAATTAGTCGTAACAGGACAATACGACAATAAATTAACTGAAAATTTCCAAATGTTTTGACGATTATGCGTTGGTGTACGAACATACACACATTGTTTTGCGACGTTTAACTAGCAACAATAACAATTATTCGATGTAGTCAAACTTCCGGCTATGAATTTGAAAAAAGCAACTTCACGTAAAACGCAGGAAGGAAGGAAGGAAGGAAGTAAGGAAGGAAGGAAGGAAGTAAGGAAGAAAGGAAGGAAGGAAGGAAGAAAGGAAGGAAGGAAGGAAGGAAGGAAGGAAGGAAGGAAGGAAGGAAGAAAGGAAGGAAGGAAGGAAGGAAGGAAGGAAGGAAGGAAGGAAGGAAGGAAGGAAGGAAGGAAGGAAGGAAGGAAGGAAGGAAGGAAGGAAGGAAGGAAGGAAGGAAGGAAGGAAGGAAGGAAGGAAGGAAAGAAGGAAGGAAGGAAGGAAGGAAGGAAGGAAGGAA
>KK502408.1:2205293-2221485 GCA_000688735.1 Glossina austeni
TATTTAGTGTATTTTTTTGTTAAATAATTTTTGTTTTTTCTTATCTAAGTTGAAAATCAAGCGTTACACGTAACCGTTCATAGCAACTAACTAAAGCAAACTGAAAACTGATTTCGTTACAACGAACAGGATATAAAACAACACATTGCCAGAGTTGGCTATGAGCCAAATCAACATATATGTAAATCATAATGGCTAAGAAAGTAGAAAATGACGACGAAAGAGAGAAAAAGTGAAAATGAAACTTTTTGCAACAACGGAACGAACGAATGTACAAATACTACGGCACTAGTGACACGGTACACTAATATTGCATATGCGAAAGCATACCACATACAGTGTAGTGGTAGTAGTAGCAGCAGCAGCGTAGCATACATATGCATATATATATATATATATATGTTGATATATGTATGGGTATAGTTCTCTATACAAATACATACATATATGTATACGTTTGTTTTAACATGTGCAAGAACGCTATTCAATAAAAAGGGTAGTAGAGCGATGCTCGAGACAAGGATTTTAAAATTGAGAAATCAAAAATTAATATATAAATTAAAATAAAAGCGATATTTATAAATTAAATTAAAATAAATTAAATAAAAAGCAAAACAAAACAAAACAATTCATAATTTAACAGACATTCAGACAGAGAACAAACTATCGCTTTAGCTACACGAATAGAAAGCAATCATAGGCAATCTACTGAACATGCTTTGATTCTCACATTGCGTTGACCGGCCAATCATGAGTTTAACTGATTTAGAACGGATAATATAAAGCAAACGGATAATATAAAGCCCAGATGCGGATAATAAACAATGGATAAAAAAGAAAGCATTAACTTGGCATCACATTTACCCAACTGCGCGAACGTTAAGCTCGTCCATATGGAATGAATTAATACAATGCGGTATAGAGTGCGACAAAATCACTATTAGCTGGCGATGTTTTCATCCGAATTTAAACAAAAGTCGGATATCGAAGGAACATTTCTAACTTGATTTTGCTTTCGCAACATAATCTAAAGACAATTGAAATGATTTTCTTAATGCAAAAGGAAAATAAATAAATATTATGACTAATTAAGTGCCTTATGTATGTGTATTTATCTTTTTCTTTTTTTTTTTTTTTTATCTGATCTTTTTACAAGTCAAACCTTTGCATATCCAGTTATTTCAGTTTTCAATCTCGTAAGAGTTTCTTGCTTGGCTTCCCTTCTTCTACTTCTCTTACGATTGCTTTTATCCACAAAGTAAAAACTTGACATCATTTACACAGCGCGCATATATATATATATATATATATATATGAAAGCTTTAATCCTATATAGAATTGAATTTTTTTTTTTTTTTTTGGAAAATTCTATATATAGGATACGACAAAAATACAATCAATAAATTCTAAGATTTTTATTCGCACGTCAGATATCAAGTAACGCGTAATGGATAAATCGAAGCGAATCGAATCGAATGGCGAAAAAAAAGGTAACTAACAGGTAACGTGTTCATTAAACGACAACCAAATTGTAAACGTGTCCATTAAATGAATGAATGAATGTTAACGGATAATAAGCCGGACATAAGCCGTCAAGAGCAGAGAGCAAAGGCAAAATTTTTGTCCCTAATTGAAATATTGCTTTAAAGTCATAAACTAAGTGTTGCGAGAATATATAATTTTTTAACTCTAACACCATTTGTAGTGCAAGAGTATCATCAGTTGAGATATGGCCACGTTTTATAAATTTATCTGTCCGTCAGTCCATCTGTCTTGTTTTCTTGTGTTCAACGTACAGATCGTTATTTTCGAGATATTTTGATGAAATTTGGTGGATCGGTGCCTATTTTGGCCCAAGTACGAAAGCTATTGAAAATAGTTCGTATCGGAGCGTGTTGTTAACACCTTATTTGCCAAATTGGTGTAGGATATTTAATGATGCCCTTGTATCCCACTATAGTGGGATCGTCTCAATCGTAAATATCCCATCAAATAATTAATGGATAATGCCCGCACCATATATACTATTTAGTGATCAAAAACGAGACGAAAAGTAACGATTAATGATCGGATAAGAGTCAACGAATAATACTTAACCAGGACTGATATGTTTTCTTCACAAATCAAAAATTGTGTAATCGATGGGAAATATTATGCATTAGTTGCGTGAAATAACCGACAAATAATGATCAGACAATGATCGGATAATGATCGGATAATGATCAATAAATAACTTTAACAATTTTATAAATCTTTCACATAACAGGGACAGTATCTGAGGGCCTACGACGGAAATTGAATATATTCGATAGTTTCATAGATCGATTTAATATAAAAAGTCTTATACATGTATTGATGAATTTTCTTATTCTATGTTAAGTGAAATGATCGGACAATTCAAATGCACATTTTTCATACCTAATCTACCTAATGTAGAGGCTTCGCCGAGAAGATTTACTTTATCAAATAATTGCAGAGTTTTTTAAACTTTTTATTTGATGCAGACTTTAGGAGAACTTTTTTGAAAGTTTCATTATATTTACGAGCATTTAAATGTTGTATCAGATTAGAAATTTGTTGTGAAATCTCTTGAGATTTTCACGCACACTTGACTTCAACTAGGAATGAACTTAATTAGTAATTTCATATCTGATAACATCGAACATTCGGAGAAGGAAACGTGCGGATGAATGGACATAATACACCTAACTCAGAATTTCAAACTTAAAGCGATCGCGTCTATTCGTTGCGAGAATTTTTAAATTAAAAACAAACCTAAAAAAAATATCTTTTTGAACTCAGTAGATGACGTAAATAAACACGAAAAGTAAGCTAGAGATTTATTCATATAAAGCCAGACTTGGCACTTCAAACAGTCATTCCCTTCCTTGTGGTTCTGGCAATGGGTCGAATGAAATAATTTGCATGGCTTCAGCAAACGTAGCTTCAGCTTTCTAGGTAATGCGAGCTTAAGTTGAAATAAATATTTGCTCGAAACTGTTGGTTCTTAATGCCAGTACATTAATAGATTGATTGTATTAAGAGGACATTTTATAAGCGGATGTCAAACGATGTATATTTAAAATTAATGGATGGATGGACCAACACGATAATTGTTAAGACTCGAATGCCTAACAATTCTTGTAATCTGTTGCAAACAAAGTAAGAAAAGTAGCAAACCGTCGTCCTTTAATGGAAGATGCAAAAGTAAACCAAATACTAAATACGTTTAAAAGATGATAAGGGAGACATTTTTAGCAAAATAAATACATATTTTGATCTTAAATATTTTTTCAAGTTTTAAAGTTTTATATACACACAAAATAAAAACGCACAGGAGAATCGAGAACGGAAACTGAGGAGTTCATATACTTCCGTTGCCGGCAAATGCATAAATGCAACTAAAGTAAAGGGAATGAAACGAATAAATAAATAAATAATAAAACAAAAAAAAGAGAAACGAAAAACCCGAAAACAACAAAAACGAAATTCAAACATTAAGCGCTCATGTAAATAGAGCGAACTTTAAAGTGAAAGCCAACTGTCAAACAGAAAAACAACAACAGATATAAATAAATAATCAAAATGCAATAAAAATGTAAGAACGGAAAAGAAAAAATAATTGCGCGCGCATACGTATACAGAAAAACAAACCCAAAACAAAACAAAAACAAAAAAAAAAAAAAATCTCGCAAAAGAAATAAAAGCAACAGCAAAATTACACGTGATTTATACGAAAGTAAGACACGAAAGCAAAACACCAACAACAACAACAACAGCAAAATACAGAGCAGAGAAGGAAACTAAAGCCAAACATAAATATAAACAAGAACAACTTGAAGATAAGCAGCAAAACATAAAAAGCAACAATTTTTCTTTGTTTCGTTTTTCAAGCCATGAAAGTGTGATAAGTACAAAAACGAAGGAAAAAAAAAAACAAATGAAAAAATGGGAAAAAAAAAATGCAACAATCAAATCTAGAGCATAACAAGTGCAAAGTACTTAAGAATTATGTTGCGCTATAAATCATTATCATCACTAGCATCGTTATCATTATAATAAGTAGTTGATCATTTTTTATGCTTTTTCTTCTCCTCCTTCTTTTTCTCTTATTTTTCATGCCGCTGACAAAGGATTGGCTTATGAAAAGAAAAGAACGGTTATAGACAAACAAAAAAACAAAAACAAATCAAGACATAAGTGTAAGGACGCATGGACTTATGTACACCCATCATTAAAATATGACGTATACATTTAATTATCTATCCACTCCGCTCTCTATATAAGTAATCATCTATAAATCTTTTTTTTTTGTTTGTTTGTTTGTTTGTTTTTCGACGTGGCAACGCATTTCCTCTAGCATAGCTTACTTTGGCTTGACTGTTAGTGCATTAATCGGCGTAAGTGCGTGACGCGTTCACTTCCTCACATATTGTCGTATACGTTTTCCGCAACCCCCGGATATATATACATATTTACGCATGTATATGTGTATGTATGTACATGTGTAGATTTATACAGAATCAAATATCTGTACTGCACTTGCACTGAACTTCTCCACACTGAACACAGTAGGGTAGCAATAGTAAAGAGCATTCAAATTCATACGAACTCCTAACTGTAGCCCTCAAGTTAGTAACAAAAAATATCTATGATTTTCTGTCAAAATTGCTTCGATTATCGATTATGATAACATATATTATGAATTGCGCCTAAGTGGATCACTTTCACGTCCAATATCGATCTATGAAACTACGCTAAAAGCGATATTAATTTCTATTCGAATTTCTGAGACCTTAACACTGCGACCGGTAGGCGGGAAACAAACTGTACAGAAATTGCTTTATCAAATATGTGCATTTATTTAAGAAATGGCCAAACTAATATACTCTTGCTAGAGATTGTCAAAAAAAAAAACGAAAATATTAAGCGAGAAAAAAAACATTGAAAAATCGTGACAATATTTCAATCGCCTTAATTTGAGAGAATAAAAAGTGAAGCGTATCGAGCGCACAAAAAAAAAAAAAAAATGCAATTCATTCATGCGTTTGTTCAATAGGTTTATGTATTGTGTGTACAAATGTGTGCGTTAGTTAAACACAATGTCATACACAGTCTCTGTTGTTGACTAAGCTGGAGGTAAATCACGTGTATCTCATAATAAATAATTTGTTTATGTTCTCCTTGCAAAATGCTTCTTCAACGTCAATACGCATATTTTCTCCATAGACTTGCCATGCCAACGCATCAGATCAGATTTTACATATATATATATATATATATATATATTTAAAATATATATAAAATATGTATATGTATATGTTAGGCATTTTTCAAATCTATGTTCAAAAAGTAATTCCTTTCATTTTATTTATTTGCTTTTTTAAATTAAAATTTTTCTTATATTGTTTTTTAAATAAAATTCAAATTTTTTGTATTAAAATATTTAATAATAATGCATTTTTTCCCCTTTCTCTGATTACTATTTTATAATTGTTAAGTTATTGCTCCTATTGCCGTTGCTCTTGATGTAGCCGAGTATATGAGTGATTTATTATGATTGCTTGTCAGTTTGTTTATAAATAGAATGTAAAGCAGATGGTTTTTCAATTGATATAAAGAAGGAAAATAAAAAACAAATGAGAAAATTTCATTCAACTGGGGCCGAATCTTCAACACCCATCCCTTTTATCTCAAAAGGACCGAAAAAAAAAAAAAAAAAATTGGATATTTTAATAATCCCCAATATCGGTCAATTGTGATCGACTTTATCCACCTTTATGCTGGGACAATAACGATCGCTCTCAAATTCATATACACGAACAATTTTATCATAGCATGCTTCGTATGTTCGTTTATGAGTAAAAAGAAAAACATTTGATTACTTTTGCTTTTCAATTATCGTATACTGCGGTCGCATTCTTTGGCTCATTTTCAATATCAAGCCGAGAGCAAGCACCTGCGGATATTTTGCTACATTTCAAGTCTTTAACTTAATTTTTTTCGTATGGAAGAGTATTTGCTAGAATCATTTGACCGACGACCAGGTCAGGCAAACGGACATTCTTTCAAATTTGTTATTAATCAAAACTATATTTACACATTGTAGGGTACTTTGTACTTTCCTCTAAATGTTACAAATGTTTTGATAAAATGAATATGTATCCGACTACTCGTTGGCGGATGTAAATCACTTTTTCATTCTTAATAATTAAAATTTTAATTTTTGTGACGTCTACTAGGACGTATGAGTTTTATCAAATATTTTGTTTTATCTATTATCCGCCTAAGTAGCCAAGTAAGTAACGAATCGCGGCCACAAAGTCAGTGTTCGCGAATTCAAATCTCAATGCTGCAGAGTAAACATTGATCGTAGCTCTAGTGAGTACTCAGCCGATAAAGACAACACTTATCGATTGGGCTGACATCCACTAGGCTGCACCCCTATTCCTCCCTATTTCTATCTATCTTTCTTTTTCCTCACTTCTTCTCGATCGTCCTCGCGAACAGGAGACAGACACCCATTACGTGCTTGGGCGTATCAAAAGTAAGAAAATTAAATTCGGTCTTGTAGACCCGCCCCCGTTATTCTAAAATAAGCACAAAAAGTAAAAGAACTAAATTTTCATGTTCCATAATATGAAGTAGACGTGGCTAATTTTCGCTATTTTCAAATTTGAGTGTTTATCGCATAGGCGTGTGGGCGTGGCAGGCGTGTCCTTCGAAATATTTAAGCCACTTTCAAATTCTTTTGCAAATTTGCAGACGATATCTTCATTTTCGCTAACGGGAGCATCTTTACCATAAATACTACACATTTGCGCATACAGACATGTCGACAGACAAATGGACAGACATGTTTAGATGCCTTTCAAATTTGAAACTGGCCAAGAATTTTCATATACTTTATTGGGTTTTTGAAACTGTTCGTTAAAAAAAAATTGCAAAAAAAAAAATAAAATTTTGATACCCTATAATATCGTGTAGATGGGGTCAAATTTTTTCATTTTTGTACAGATGTTACAGCGTCGCACATAGAAAATGCGTTCAAATTTTTGTACATTTATTTGCTATAATAGTTTATGAGCAATGATCACAAAATCAATTTCTTATTCCTATTTAAAAACAGAGGTGTTCGCGGTTTACGTAGCTTTGCAGGCGTGCCGTTCAACCGCCTTGGCCCATTTTCAGTACCAGCCTGTGTATAAGAACTTCCAATATTTTTGCCAAATTTGAAGTTGACAGCTTCATTTTTACAGCCAAGAGAATGTTTACACACAGACAGACAGACAGACAGACAGACATGCTTAAATCGATTTGGAATTTGATGCTGATCAAGAATACATATACACATTGTGGGGTCTCTGATGTTGCTTTCTGGGCGTTGCAAACGTTTTGGCGAAATAAATATACCTCTCATCCCTCGGTGACGGGTATAAAAATGTAAATAAAATGTAAACTAATCCTAACTTTTTTTCCTGTTTGCTTTACTTTAAGCAAATTGCTTTAACTATTTCCATGGCTACCACTCAAACACGTTTTAAAGGGTCTAGATTTTGAGTTTTGCTTAACAATTTTGTTGTCACTGATAATTATTCGAAATCAAATTAAAAATGCTTGGTATGAGCATTGGAATGGAATTTTTTTTGTGCTTTGCTTCGGTCTCTTTTCGGAGCGACAGCATAAAATCATATGTAGAAATTTTTAAATTTTAAATGTCCATCCGTTTCAAATTTGATTGTTTACTATAATATATGCGGGTGGCGGGGTACTATCTATATTATCTGATCAGATTAGAAAGACAATTGAATTCTTCAATCTATTAAGAAAAATAATTAGCAAAGAATTCATTATATCCAAGATAAAATTGTTTCTTTAAAAGTCCACCTCCGTAAGGCCCAATAAGAAGTTCTTAGAACAAAAGGAAAACGTCCGGGAGAGGCATTTCAAGCATTAAAGCCATGAATAACTGCTTGGATAAGTTGCTTAAGAAAAACATATTTAATTGCTCGCTAATTAGGGGCAGGCCATACTTGCTAGCAGAAGACCACTAAGCTTGATCCATCCTAGCGGCGCGCGCAGCACGTGTTTCATTAGGAATGAATATACAAACAACACTCGTCTATATAATGGAACTTCATTCATTATGACATTATGAAGCACAAAGGACGAGAACATTCTATTCCTGTTTCTTTTCCTACTCAGCTATGCAGGAAGACTTTCGGAAAAAGTTGAGGAAACCAAACTGCGCAGTGTCGTAGAGATTCGTCGCAAAAATATCTGGTTCGATAAGAAATATATCTGCAAGTGGGCATCTTTTAGTTCAATATACTCTTACGAATAATATTCAGTAACTTCGATAGCCATCAAGTTTCTCAAAATGGGTAGCGACTGCAGCCTCCAACTGCATAATTTTTGCTTGCAATTTTTGCAAATTTTTTAAAGAAATGACAACGCGCGAGGTTTATTTTTGGAAGGTATGGTATGTGAGGAATCAATATCAACTTTAACCCTTTTATTTTGACCAGCGCAATAAGGGATTTGTGATGGAACAATATTTCCTCTCGCGTCATCTTCTTTTCTCACTTCATTAGTCGAATGTTGTCATAAGTTTTTATAGCAAACGCCGCTGTTTCTTTTTAATTTTTAAAACTTAATTCAGGGAAATGGTTGCACACGCATCCCAGCAAACAAATGGAAATGTCTTCTTCGCCTTCTTCGCGGTCGATTATTCACTTTTAGACGTAAAGTGCTGGACCCGTGCAATCTATACAACAATCCAGTTTTGTTGCTGTGCGGCATCCCCAAATACTTAGGGATTGAGAATCCCTGATATGCGCTATTTTCGTTTTTCATTGCGCGCAAACAAGGCATCGCTTTTGCCCACAACTTTGTTACATTCAAATTTTAAGTCACTATATGATATACAACACCACGTGAAATATCGACCATGCATGCAAACTAAACAAGCTTTCCATTGACGGTCACCCAATGCCTTGTGCATTCGATGGCATCTGTTCACTACGTCTGAGGTGATCAGCTCATTTGATCGACCGTCGCTATGTTGAGGTTGGCCGCTCTCTCTCTCTCTATCGCTTAATTTTGTCTTTTTGGCTTTAAATGAAAGGGCGCCCTTGCTCAACATAGCATTTAAGCTCGATTTTAATAATGTTTGCAAAGAGAGAGCATTGAAATGAAACTATTCTGTCTTACGACTATGAATAATTTTTTCTTTTTTTTTTTGGCGAAAGATTTAAAATATTCGCTCGTGGCTGTGAAACAAAAACTAAACACATTAACCTTTTTAAGCTTGGAACTGAAGCGTCATAAGGTCGTCGCACTTGCCATTACGATTAACATTCGCAAACGAAAGCCTCGAAAGTCGATGCTATGCTATGTTGGAATTTTCCGAAACTATATTCGTATCGTTATATACAAAATGTGATTGAAAATGAATGCAAAATTCAAACATTTATTGTTACCTGCCTTAAGGGTCACAATAACAATAAGTCTCAAAGGTGCTAAAGGATGAAAAGTGAAATGAAAAGCAACGCACAAAGTAGCGTAAGCAGCGGTATTGGCAACACTGTGCTTACTGTGCTTAGTCGACCCTTATTATGATTGTTGTATGTGCCAATGTATGTGCTAATGTAAATAATTAAAAATAAATATATATTTAGTAAAATCATTACACGCTTCGAATATTTATTTACGTATTTTTCTATAGCAAGTTAACGGATTAATATTTAAAGTGTAAGCTAAAAAAAGTAAATAAAGAGTAATTTTGCACACAAAATAATTTGTAAAGCTGACGGGTATCCAAGATGCGCTTTAGAAACAATAAAGCTTTTTACGCTTCTTACATGATTTAATTGAACTTTTCTTCCTCTGCTGCAGTTGTGAGCACTTCTGCACTTGGACTGCATATCTATCCAATTATACGTTTGAATAAAACAAAATATTCGGATTTATTCCTCTTCGTCTATATGGGTTCGTTTTTTTCTTTTTTTTTTTTTTTTTTTTTTTTTTCTCTTAATATTAAAATTTCATTACTTCTGCTTATAGCACATACACACTAAACATTTTGTTTCCATGTTTTTTTTTTTTTTTTTCAATAATTTTGAAAAGTTTTATTTCACGTATGAAATAATTTTTCTTACTAAAGCGCGTAAACTTTAGAGAGAAAAAAAAAAAACAAAAAAAAAAAACTTTTATAAAATAAATGAAATGTTTTTCTCTTTCTTTTGAACACCACGAGCTAAACTCGTTCAATAATTATCTTAGACTAAAAAGTAATAATAAAAAGACGGGGCATGAAATTTACTGATGCTTAAGTAAAATGAAAGTAAAAAATAATAAAAAAATGAAAAGAAATGAAATTCAAAAGAATAGAAAAAAAAAAAAAATAAATAAAAAAATCTTTACGGCATAAAAGACATAAACAGTAGACAGAGAGTCACATTTCGTTTGACGGTAAGAAAAATATTTAACTGCTGGTGGGTAGTAAGTAATTTAAAACGTGTGCGAAACGGCAACATTTTTGGTTTTATAAATGATCAAAATCCAGAACGAAACGAAAGAAATCGAGATGCGCTACTCACCTCAAAACGAATCTTGAACGCCCATCTCAAACACTCAACAAAATGTCTATATATATATATATAAAAAATGCTTAAATATCGCAATTTTTCTGCTCGATTGAAGACTAGCAGAACGATAAATATATTGTTGTTGTTCAATATAAATTGTCTTTTACTTACATAAGGCAAAAAGGAAATTTTTGTCGGGCAATTTCAAGTTCATATCTCTGCTTAGTATTAAGCATATTGCATATTGAAAGGATACTCAAAGTTTTTTTTTTTTTACTTCCAAGATAAGCTTAATGTTTGGGCGAATTTATAAAACGCCCATATCCTGTTTTTAATAATATTTTCGGTAAATTTAAATGAAGAACATTTACATGGATTTTCACTTTCTCACGTTATTCTGGCAAGTGTAAGAGATTTAATAACAAACGGACAGACAGACTTACATGAATGTAACTATTGATGAATGTAACCTTCATAACTTCATGAATATATATAAATATATATAATTGCTCATGCTTATCAATAATTCTTAATAGGTGTAAAACGAGCCAAGTAGCATAAAAAAATTAATATAATCCTCGCCTTGTACTATGAATATATAAAAAGTTGTCAGCTTAGTTCACCTTCACCGAATTTCTTTACTTTTCTTTACACCTTACGTCTGTCTCCCTTTATTATGAGTGCATTCGGTTACGCTACATTGTCTTTGACATAATTTATATTTATAAGCAGTAAGTGATTGGACATGTGAACGAATGGTTTGCACTCCTTTCGCAGCTTACCTCTCTAGGGTGTATAGGGAAATAATAGGGAAACAAGCGGGCAAAATGAGCTCACTTGAGCTTGATCTACATGTCTGACGTTTCGGTTGTCAATTGCAAATGACAGGCATTCATTGATGATAATGAAAAATGTTTATGAAAAAATGCACATAACGTGCATAGAAAGAAATGAATATTTGTCATGTGTGGGTAATTTTTATTATTATTATTGTTCTTGTTGTTGTTGCTGTTGTTTTCGATGATGCTGTTGCTGCTATTACTATTATTATTGTTGTTGTTGTTGTTGTTGTTGTTGTTGTTGTTGTTGTTGTAGTGAAAGACATACTCAACCGTCGCAAATATATGTTCGTGTGATATCTTTCTCTCCAACTTCTATAAATACTTGAACGTAAAAGTGTAGCTTAAAGCATATGTAAATACTTTTGCTAGATTTGTGTGTATACACATCTATATAGTACATACATAATAGTACATATATATAGAGCAAGTGTTGTAATGCATACTCATGCATGCCTTTATCATCAGTTGTGTTGAATTTCTAATCAAATGTGTGTTAAATACGTGGAATTTTTAATTTCTATACTTTTTAAATAACTAAATGAATATCAATAACACTTATACGCCCCGACTGTTCATCGCTACTGCTCTTATTTACATTCAAGCGAAACAAAAAAAAATGATGGTTCGTTAATATCATTGCAACGCTTGTAACGGCCATACATTTTCCATCACTTATTCTATCGAGCTCCCAAAAACGATGGTGCGGAGGTGAACATCTCATCATCTTCTCCAATCAATCATTTCACTTAAATTATCCCCATCACACAATACCATATTAGCAAACCACGAAATAAGAATTAGAGCGACTGTTGATATTCTTATGAGGATAGCGCAAGAAGTACTTCAGTTGACAACGAATACCTAAAAAGTTGGCATATAATGTCTTTGCCTCTTCTTTGGGGTCGATAAACCATTTTCGACGACGTCCAACTCTTTGACACATTATTTATAGTAAGAACTTTTGAGCTCTTCAAAATATCCATCGGCCTATTTATTTCTATTATGGAATTTGGAATACCGCCTAACCGAGTGCAGAAGATTCGCCACTACCAAGCCGGTGTTCGCATGATCAAGTCTCAGTGCACTTTGACTATACGTTGTCGTAGTTATAATAAGTACTTTGAAAGACCAAAATTGTATGAGAGGCAATACCGCCTAACCGAGTGCATAAGATTTGCCACTACTAAGCCGAACACCGGCATGCTCAAGTCTCAGTGCAGTTTCACCACATTCGATCGTAACTATAGTAAGTGCTCAATCGAGAAAGGCATGCCACTATCAGGCGTGCCACTAGGCTGCAGCAACTTCCCATCTCTTTCTCTTTCCCCATTGTTTTCTGACCATCACTCTGTTACCCGTGCAGGTGACATCCCCTGGCTGATTGGCCCGACCAAAAAAAAAAAAAAATATAAATAAAAAGGAAAAGGAAAACACCTCGAATTTAAAATTTGAAAGTTTCGCCGTCGCGATAACGGGTATACGAATCGTGTATTTGTATGTGCTTTGTTTGCCATTTTTTTTTCTCAATTTCATCACTCGAAATATTGCATAAACAAATCACATAACGCGGGCCGCTGTTTGTCTTTTCCCTTTCTGAAAATTCTCGCACACGTATGACAAAGGATTCGAGCCATAAGTGTACCAGCAGATGGAATTGTCAACGCAAAGGATTCTCCTCTGTCAGATGTAAGGTGACAGACCCACGGCTCATCCATGGATTGAAACATCGTCGAATACGTCATTGAAACGTCTTCATGATTCTATTTTTATTCGATTGTGAGCAAGCACAGCACCGGTCTTGCATACAGATTTTTTATATTCAAATTTTAAGTCGGAATGTTATATACAGCGCTTTATAAAATGCCTGCCATGTCTGCAAACTCATGAGCTTTCCATTAAACGTCATTCAACACCCAACACCCTCTTCGTGGTATTTCTTCATCTTCATATCTGGAGTGTTCACCTCGTGTAGTCGACCATTGGAATGTTCGTTTGGCCAAGTGGGTCAAGTGGGGATCATTTGAACCCTGTCGTTCTGTATTTCATTCCTCAGATTTAGGATTTTGCTGAATTTAATTAATTGCAAGACGAAGATTTTTCAAATAAATCACACCGCGAGTAGAGGCCTCCCTATCTAACGTCAAAAAAGTTGAAGCGAGTTTCGATTGAAATCATATCAGGTGACCATAATTACGTCCATCGTAATTAGCTATTCAAAAATAAACAGCTTGACATTTTTAATACCAAGGACCTAACCCAGCACACAGACACTTCACTTCAAGCCTTCTCTTCTCCTTTTAATCATTCGACTTTCTTAACTAGTCAGAAAATTTCTATGCAAGGTTTAGATTTTTGGCAGATCGCTTGTACGAGGTCAGTCTCCGTTTGATGTTAAATAAGTTCCAGCAAGAGTCGATAAAAACCAATGCGTTACAATTTCTGTGCATGCTAGAAATAGAAGTCACAGCATCTGAGTGGCGAAGAATAAAAAAAAAATATATCCATTTTTTATCTTCAAGCTCGGATATGCTATTGAATATATTTTCTGGAAAATGAATTTTAAATTACACTCTGACGTTTACTTGTTATTATATACCATATAATAGATATATATATTATTATATGTTCCTTTTTAATCAGCTACAAAAACGTTGTTATGCTTGATGAAGTTCACACGAAGCGTGACCTTTATTATTATATTTCTTTGTTGTTATAAATTTAAATGAAGGCAATGAATACGAATTGATTTCGTGTGTAAAGGTAAGTAGATCATGCGGCACTAAGAATGACATCGTCTCTAGATATGAAGCAAATATTCTCGTCACTAAGCGCTCGTTTTATATTACACAACATAAGATATTATGATGAATGATGCGTAGTAACATGATGACACATATATCTTGGAGAGAGCAGCATAAGCATAAGCATAGCCTCAGATCCCTAGCACTTTTCAAAATGTTTTATTGGAGACAGCGTGCAACTTTCATCGAATCATTCTGAAGTGAGGGAATTTCTTCACATCTCCATCGTAACCAATCTTCATTAGGTCATCGATTTAAAGGGTTGTTACTAAGCAGTTTGATATAAATGAAAAGGCGCTTGTTTGCCTTTAATCAAATACTCTTTTTATCGTTTAGTTTTCTTTAACAATGAATCAAAAATTTTAAGAAATTATTTTCGTATTGCAAAAAAAAAAGGGAAGAAAATCAAATTAATTTTCCAAAGGCTTCCAAAGAACGAAAAAGTTTTTTTTTAAAAAAAAAAAAAAAAAAAAAAAGCCTAAAAGAATCGTTGATTAACTTTCTCAAATAATGAAAAAAAGGGAGATTTCTCTTAATTCTAAGTTTATTGCATTAAGATGAAAAGATTTAACGAAATGTTTACCCTCCGTTTTAAAAGATCTTCGGGCCTTAACAGCCACCACTAAACTTGCTTTAAGGATAGCATTACTTTGTCTGTAGTAGAAGGAACGTTAAACCTTTTGATTCACAATTTAAGTTAAATTTTTATAATTAAAGAATTTTTCTCTTCGCATTTTATCTCCTTTGACGTTATGTCGTGACGTAAATTCTCGTTTCGTTTGACGTTTCCTTTAACGACACTCTCATATTCTTTTATGACATGGCATTCATTTTCATTAATTCCTATAAATCATTCGACATTTTCGAAAGTAAAGTAAATTACCTTCGATTACCGCAATACATCAGCACATCTACGAAACGATTGCAGGCATTCTTTAGGTGCACTTTAATGCAAACGTTACAGGCGAAAATATTTTAAAGTCTTATATTACTTCTTAGTTATTATTACTGTCCGCACTACAGAAAGTTGGGCGTACATTTATTTTGTCAGAATGTTTGCAGTACCGACGTGGGTACATCTGACAGTCCCTCGGTGCAACATTCCATCGCTTTGCAGTTTCGTCCGTCCCTTTGTCCGACTGTCTATAAGTCCATCTATCCGCCTGTCCATCGGTTCATGTGTGCGCTTGTGCATCCATCCGCCTACATGGTGCCTAAGCTAAACTTTACTGGTCGTAAAAATAACCTTAAGACAAAAAGACATTAAAAGTTGTTGAACGCAAGCTAGTGTTGAAAATCGATCCAGCAACACCCTCACAGTACAACATAAGTTAAGAACGCTAAGAAACAAAAAAAAATTTGAGGCATTTGGCGCCTCATTGTAAAAAACTGATAATACGCTATTCATTATTCAAAATGTTTTCCATCACAACAACAACGGCAACTAACCATTTTATGGGTATCGTGGTAAGAATACAAGCCGCAGGTTGAAACTCCTGGTGCTATTCAGAAGGGGTAGGTAGTGCCTGTTAATTACAGCTAAGAGGCTAGAAGTACCTTCCACTTTAGTACAGCTAAGGTTTTTAAAGCGGCTTTGGACATATGGAAACTTTTGGCACATTCTGCTGCCTTTCCGTCTTATTAGCATCAATTGTTATTGATAACGACCTAATTAATTCAATTCATCACGCCCATAATGGTGACCATAATCACGGCTATTCAACTCTATCGCCCATTTTAATCGTTTGCCTAGCTTGCATTAAAAGTGTTTGTGCTTTGGATGTCGTAATGGATCCCCACTGCTTAGCACTCGCAGGGATTTGTTTTGAGTTATGCAGAAACCGCTCAAATGCGCGCTCTCTCTCTCTCTCTCTCTCTCTGTCTCTCTGTCTCTCTGTCTCTCTGTCTCTCTGTCTCTCTGTCTCTCTGTCTCTCTGTCTCTCTGTCTCTCTGTCTCTCT
>KK502408.1:2236458-2258550 GCA_000688735.1 Glossina austeni
CGCTATAGTGAATTTTACACATTTATCGCGCTATAGTGAATTTTACACATTTATCGCGCTATAGTGAATTTTACGCATTTATCGCAAGTGATGCGTGTCCAATATTCACTTTCACCGCAAACGATGAAACAATTTCTTGCTTGTGTTTGCTATTATTTTAAGAATATGTAACGACGTAAAGAAGTTTAGCTTTAAGCGTATTTTCCTTGTGCACGTATTGGCATTTAATTAATAACAATATTTTTCTTCAATTTTTTCGTACTATTTACAGACTTTGAAGATTTGGTATTTTCCTGAGAATTTCTTAAGGGCAAACATACGAAAGCGGAGTAATCCCTGAAAACATATTATCCAAGACATATATATATATATATATATGTATGCGAACTCGTTGTTTTTCTTTCTTTAAATTAAAGGCCATTTTTTTTATCAATTTTTTCTATATGTTTTTTGTACTTTTCTTTGCCACTTGTGGACGGGCTTTTCAGCAGATCTCACTGAATTTCAATTCTTTTTTTTTTTGTTGTCCTTTTCAAAGTAATCCCCCTTAGATAGAATACCGGCTTGTGCCGGCACATTTTCCAATCGTAGGAGCACTTGGCTCCTAATGCATGCCATTTGCTATGACCTTGAGGTCCTTCAGCAATACAATCCTACCCCCCTTACCACCTTAATCGCGGCAAAATTATATCCCTTCACGAGTCTTTTGAATTTTGGGAACAAGGAAAATTCGCGGAACGCCAAGTCCGATGAATACGAAACAATATCATGTTGGAATATCCGTCACGGGTTGATTCACAATTCCGGACGTTTTTTTTTTTTTCATAATGCTTTACACAAACGGCGCTTAACTTCAAGGTAATATTTCTTATTACTGTACGACACTTTGGCAAGAACTCGCTGTGCACCAAGCCATTGTAATCGAAGAAAACGGTGAGCACAATATGAGAACCTTTACATTTTACCGAACTTAGCGTGCTTTCCTCGCTCTTGACATTTCTGGCTTCACTGCCATTGAGACGATTGAGATTTAATTTCGACGTCATAGTCATGTGCCGTTATTTCGTTGTCAATTATGAACCTTTCGAGAAAATCTGGATCGTCATTCAACGATTTTTGAACGCTACTCCTGCGAAGGTTCTTTCAGTCAAAATTTAGCAATTTCGGAACCAACTTTGTCGCCAAACATTTCATGCTCAAAACGTTCGATAAAATGGCATGACATGAAGGAAACGCTATGCCGACGATTCTCCATAACAATTTTCTTCACTACTTCAACATTTTCATCGGTTGTTGACATCCACGATGACGGGAATTGTCAAATTTAATATAAATTCTTTGATCCATTTTTTTTTCGATAGCAAACGATCGCCGAGCACAGCAGAACACGTCCCACCTTTACATCAGTGAAAAGGAAACTAAAAATGGAAAATATCTGGTAGTTTTTTTTTTTTTTGGGTTCTTGAGTAAAGTTGGACTAAACCAATAAATTTGTGGCGAAGTGCAATACTTTACTGAAAATATCGGGTAATGTCAAAAAAATATTTGGGACATGGAAAAATGTTCGAAAATCGAAACTTGAAAAATCCGCTCGCAGCATGCCTCGTGCAAATTCATTAAATCAATCTTCCTCTCATAGTTCATTTTCTTTTCTTCATTTTTTTTTTCTTTTTTTTGATTTTTAAGTAACTTACAAAGTGTGGTCTACCTCACCAGGAAACGAATCTGCGTACGTCGTTGTTATATATGTTCATTCTGCTGCCTCCTTATATGCTTGTACTATATATATGCATTTATTTATTACATCCTGTGATCCAGTTGCAGAGCTAAGAGCAGAAATAAACTTAAGTACACGTAAGTAAGGTAAGCTAATAAAAAATTCATTAAATTTTTACTTCAGAGTTAAGATTCAATGGCCGACTTGTTCGCTACGCTTTCTCTTTACTAGATTACGCGATAGTTTAGCGAAGTTAGTTTATTTAAAAGCAAAGAAATTTGAACACAATTTCAATGATATAACGATCCAAACAGATAAAATATAGTATGAAAGGTGAAAACAAAAACAAAAATTCGTTTTATTCTCATTTTAAAAACTTCCAGATTTCAATCTCAAATTTTCAAACGATACGAATGTCGAAAGCGTATGATCGCATGCGGATTAGGACTAAATTGACTGAGAATCTCTTGCTGATTAGAAAATGATTTCTTATATAGACTTTGCTATGCGTATTTTTTTCTGTTAATTAGCAGCAGAAGTAAAAGAGAAGTTTCTCGCAAATGATGTTTTCCTTCGATCTATTTAAAGCTCCAACAACCAGAATTTGGAAGTGACACAAACTTTGCAAAAAGCCACGCCTAGAACGCTCACAGGCCCATGCGACAAAAACTTTAATTTTGATAATATAAAAAATCAGTCGTACCCACTATGGAAATTTTTTAGTTTTATATTTTTTTTTTTTTTTGGTTTGTTTAGAATAACGGATTCGGTCATGACCCAATCACATGTATTAAGTTAATCTTATTATGGTCTTCACAGGCAGTTCAATATTTTACAGATATACGAAAGTTAAGTTGTCGTAATTAGGAAGCAATTGATTTAAGTAAAATTATGAAATAAATTTTGCAAGGAAATTAAAAAAAAGAAAAACACACGATTGCAATTTTACAAACATTTTCGTTTGTTAAAAAACTCGTTGGTGTGAAAGCCTGAAATTGAGTTAAGAAAGCAAATCTCTTCTGAACGCGCCTTACATTTTCTTCGGTTTGTGAAAGATCCCTTCTTCTCTGTCCTTATATCGCTTATCAGCTAATTTTCATTTATGTCAAACTTAACCAATAATAGCATGATCGGTATATTTGGTGTACTGATATCTAAAGTGTTACGGAAAATGTTTTATTTGTTCCTCTTTCCTTCCATTCAATCGAATAATTTCATTTAAACCTTTACAAGTGATACACGAAAGTTGGAAGTGCCATTGACTGACTGACTCCATTGAGTCCATAAAAGCAAAAAAATTAAGAAAATTTTTTTGATTTAGGCGGCAAATGTTTTGTTTAGTTAAATACATTAAAATACAAATTATAGTAGAAAACATTAGCATTAGAATATGCTTGCAACAAAAACTTAGTCGACTTTTTGAATATTTGTTGAATATTTTTTCTTTGTATTATTCACTTGATTTTTATCTTTACTGCAATAAAGACATAAAATGTGAAAAAAAAAAAAACTTTAATGAATGAAATAATTAATGAGTTACAAGTAAATTAATGCCTAAGACACTTTAACAAATTTTCAATTTTATTTACATTTATCTTGCACGTGTCGTTGTTTACATTTCAAAAATATTGCCATTTGTAGTTGTTGTTGCAAATTGCAAATGCTATTAAATTCTATAAAAAGTATTGATTAAAACCATAAAAGCTTTATGCTAAGCAAACATTCGCATCTCATAGAAATTTATTTTTATCTCAGACCAAAACCTTACGGTAGAGAGAGTATTGAAAAAGAACTTTTCCAAAAATTCTGTTAGTCTGTACATATCGTAATAGTATCTCTTTACATATCATGCCATTACATATTAACAGCATGTAAATTCGAAAATGTTACAAAACATTCTGCTAAGCGTAACATTTTTATTGTAAAACTTCTCTTAACATAATCCTTAACAGAGTTAAGTTTCAACAAAGAGGCAAAAGCAATTTTTTCATTGATACTTTATAGGATGTAGGGTGCAAAAATCAACTAACCGCTAGCTCATATTCTTAGCTGGGTTAGAGGAACAGAGAAAGAGAGAAAATCGAGATTTCATCTCTTAGCACAAATTAACACCACCTTCGCTTAAGGTTTAATGAGATGAAGCATTCAACTTGACTTGAAAGCATTCAACAACAAAATCCCCAGCCCCACCGGTACAAGGTCAAGCGAAATTTCAATTTTTGTCTTTGCATCCTTATCTTAAACTGATTGCGGAGAAAAGCCTCGAAGCAATGCATGCCTTGTCCGGCTGTGTATATGTTTTCAATATATGCCAAATTAAATCTGCGCTAGCTAGCACACACAACATTATGTATGCTTTATATTTTTTTATTATTATTACTTTTACATTTATCATTATTTTGTGTGTATGTTTATTACCACTTTTTTTTTTTTTCTTTCCTCATTTATTTGAATTCTTTTTTATCCTATTTTTTTCTTTTTTTTTTTTTTCTATTTTGATTTGTTTATCTAACTATTACTAGCATCATTATACTGTTAGTTACCATATTGCGTAAAATCTCAATTAGCTGTTAAGTAAAAACGTAAACTAATTATCGGAATTGCCCGAATCGACCTTAGGTACGATATAAGCGGTCATCGCTTTGAAGCGGAGAAAACAGGCAACTTCTTCATGCCTTAAATATAAAACAAAAGATTTTCGTAAAATATTTCTTCATTAACTTTGACTCGACAACGAGACGGAATTTTCTTATTGAGCAAAGTATGGCTAATAAGTTTTTTGCTCGCTTTGTATCGGAAATATGCTGGAAATCGGAATAGTTATCAAGTATTCCGCCGTATTTCTATATCTTTCTTAATAAAATACTTCATAACCATAAGAGTAAATCAATCGCCATCAGTCATTCGTTCCTTCGGCCATTCCAGAAACAATCCTAGCTTCTGAACGAAACCATACGTCACAGGCTATCGTGAATTGACAAATGTAAGCAAAGATGAAGTGAAAGATTTCTGTTTGTATTCATCCGTTAAGATCTTCATCAAATCTCTGATCCTACGATCCGATGAATGCCATGAATGAATTCACGGTGCACACTATGCTTAACCCAATCCAATAAAATGAAAGATAAATCCTCAAGTTTTTTTTTCAAATTTTTCCAACAATCATCTCAATGATATATAACCGTATTGCAGTTTCACGACGAATTGTTTCTAAAATGAAAGCATTCGTTAAGACTTGACTGAGGCATTGAAAACCTTATTGCTTTCTTTATGTGTAATTGTTAGACTTTGTATAAATTGCGTAAAGTAAATGCGTTGTGGATGAACACTTCAGCGTCAAATTTCACATTTCATATTTATGTTTATAGTTATATTTATATTTAATGTTTCGTCATAAAACGCTTGAGAGTTCGTACATTTTGAAGTCATCAAGTTTAGCTTAATAGGTTGAAAGATTCTTTAAAGCACTTGTGAAACCAAAACTCGATAAAAAAAACATAGCAATTAAAATATTGGACAAAAAAAAAAAAAATAATAAATAAAAAAAAATCATGCCTTATGTCATTTAATACCGCAAATATTAGGTCACCGCAAGCAATAAAGCAGCACAGCAACACAAAAACCGCTACAATGCTTTTTATAGTCACCTTAAGGCGAATCTTAGACACCTATTACTTAATCAATCCTCGAAACAAAATGCAAAATATTTGTCATAATTGCTTGCTTACGTACTTAGGATTAGGACTTTATCTTAGTTTTATGATCCGTATAATTTTTATCATACACTTTTACATTAATAAATGAGTCCATAATGATCATCATCTTTAAGATGAGGCTCAATACATTTTATCCTAAATTTATTAACATTTTTCTCTTCATCATCTTTAAGATGAGGCTCAATACATTTTATCCTAAATTTATTCACATTTTTCTCTTCATCATCTTTAAGATGAGGATCAATACATTTTATCCTAAATTTATTAACATTTTTCTCTTCATCATCTTTAAGATGAGGCTCAATACATTTTATTCTAAATTTATTCACATTTTTCTCTTCCTCATCTTTAAGATGAGGCTCAATACATTTTATCCTAAATTTATTAACATTTTTCGTTTTAATATTTTTTGAAATTTCATTTATTAAGTGACTATGAAGTGTCGCTCAGTCATTTGACTGAACGGATACGGGTACATCTGTCAAGTTGGATTTTTCTATCTTCTTTTATCTTTGTATCCTTTGACAACAACGGATAGGGGGACATAAATGAAATAACTCTGCACTCTATGATCACAATTATCATATGTGGGAATATATTTTCATTTCATTGAAAGCGCAACAACACAATTAATTTTATTCTCATCCTTTAGCAGCAAATATAGAAATTAATAAATGTTAAACAAAACAAAAAAAGCAAAAGAAAAAAAAAAAAAAAACATTATTTGAATTAAAAAGCGCCACAATTCTGCATATCATTAAAATACAGAAAAATGTCGTAAAATATTACTTAAAAACTAATAATAATATCTCACTAATTGGGTGTTTGTGCGCGCTTGTAAGTGTATATAGTATAGTAATGTTTCATTTACATACAAATTATACGATGGGAATGAATGCATATTCAAGAGCAAATAATTTTTTAAAATCGGAAAAAACACAATTCACTGTGAAATTTTTTTTTTTTCTTTTTTTTTTTTTCTTGTTTTTTTTTAATATTTAGGTTGACATCATTTATCAAGAAAGAAACTTTGTAGTGTGAATAATATATTCGACCGGCAAAACGGCAAAACTGTACGATGAACTCACATTTAACGCATCATCAACAGTTGATCGTCAATTCCGACTCGAAAATATTCATATGGAAAGGAATTAATGGACGGTTTAACGGATAAATAACAATTTTTGTGCAATATTTTCTTCGTACGAAATGAAAAAAATCTCGGCAAACCTAGAGGGGAATTCTCGTGGTCTTAAGAGAGAAATTCTTATTAGATTTAAGTTTTCTTACAAGCCACACCTCCTCGGCATACAAGATTTGTTCGCTTTTCTAAAGCAGCTCGCAAGGAGCAGCCCTCGCTCTACTAATTGCAAAAAGTTCCGCAAAAGATATTGCGAACAGGGACTCTCACGGTCTGATGCATGTGATCATTTGCCAAAATAAGAAAAGGAAGGAAAAGAAACGCTAACGACAAGGCCGGCCACTGCTACCTCACAACTTACAGCACTGTCTGCTCGAACTCCTTTATGCAACAATCAACTGATTCAACTGTTTCCAGGACTCTTTCTCATGTATCCTGAATGTATCCTTGAGTCTGTGGGCCACCGGCCATAGCTCTGTATTGTTTGATGATGGCGAACATATGAACTGGACTGGCCATGGCATCGGTAAAGTATATAAAACATCAGATGTCTTAACATATTCTGTTGCCTTCTTTTGGCCAAAATAAAATTTGAGTTAAAAATCACCATTAATTTCCCAGACGACTTTTCAAAATATGTTGTGCTCCGATTCGAACTATTTTCGATAGCGTTCGTCTTTGGGTCAAAACGTGTCGGTATACTTAACTTCATCAAAATATCTCGAAAAGTGCATTCTGTAGGTTGAAGACGAGAAAACAAGACGGGATAAAAGGACGAAAGGACAGACAAGCATAAATCAATTGAAATGATTATGAATCGTTCGGTATAATAAAAGGCGAAGTTCTCAAATCCTGAGTATTGCGTCGAGCACTTTTATTTCACACACCCCAGAACGAATCGCTTGCTGCCATGACAATCTATCAAAATTTATATTAAACGCTCCCATACGAAATCTAAAATATCTTGGGAATCTTTAAACGAGAAGACATTCGAAACTAAGCCCGCCTCGTCTAAATTTTGACACAATAAATTTTTATCCCTGTTTTGGACCAATTTTCAACGTAAATAAACTACAAATTAGACCAAATCGTCGGATATAAGAGCTTTTTCTTTTTATAAGAACACTTAGATGAAATGGGATTCAAAAAATAATTCCATCCTATTAAAAATTTTCGCATTCAGTTAATGTGCTAAAATATTTTGTTTTTCTTTATCACCGGTCCATTTCTAAAGAGATTAGGTCTTGTCCCAGAACATGTTAATGTTACTTAAAAATTGCAAACTATAGGTTGCATACATGTAAATGAATCTTAGGCAGACAAACGGACAGACGGAGAAAACGTCATGCGTCATAGATAGACTTAAACCGATTCAGAAAATGATTTTGCATTGATTCAGTCAATAATTCCGTTCTTATAGGGTGTTATGTAAGGTGAGTCTATCTCAACGATTTTTAGGTGTTGCTTATTCACTTGCCGGTGTAGAGTTGCATTTCGAACGAGTATCCAGCCAAAGGTGGAGATATACGATAAGACAGCAGACTCGATACAGCATTTTCTCGATTTGATGTTCCGATGATTAACCGAGACCCAGCTTACCCCGATTAATATATACATATATATATATATATATATATGTATAATTATTAGGCCTACCCATAACTCATCAATTATTTGATTTCAATTATAACCACGCCTTAAAATCTCTAGTGGAGTCCGATCCAAGGTTAACTATCAAGAAGCCTTGCGTCTACCTGATCCACCGTACAAAGGCATTTAAAAGAAATTGGCAAGGTACGTAGACAAGGTAAATGGATTCCACACCTTTTGTCTGAGGCCAATAAATAAAGGCCATGCAGCGACGATTACTCAAGAGAAAATTAGGCAGTTGGGCTGGGAACTTCTACCGCAGCCTCCATACTCTCCAGACCTAGCACCGTCGGACTACCATCTGTTCAGGTCACTGCAGCATTCGTGACGAAATAAAAATTTTAATTTCTTATCCGCTGTCCAAACGCACTTTGAGTTATATTTTGAGTCACGCCCATCCCACTTTTTCAAGAGGGAGGTTGAACTTTTGCAGGAACGATGGCGAAAAGTCATCGCAAACGACGAACGACTATATAAACGATTAAAAAATAAAAATCTTATTTCAAAAAAACACTTTGTCTATGAATGCAAAATAATTGATTAGTTATGGGTCCCCCTAATATATATAAAATAACGCCGCACAATTTATCTCATTCATGTCCTTCGGATAGCATGACAACAGACATCTAACTGCGTTTTCATATCCTAGTGTTTAGAAGAAGGCGACACGCCTTCAAAATTCTAATTAGAAATACCTTAGTAATGTCTTTAAACGGCTTGTTTCAAATATTCATTTCTTACTTATAATTTCAACTTCACATAACTAGACGGGGTTGTTAAGTTTATTTGCTCTTGCAACCAAAAAATGAAAAAAAAAGAAAAAAAAAAATGAATATTTATTTTTATCCTTCTCGTTTGCAATGCTTCCTTCCTTCCCATTTGTTTATCCCATTAACTGTGAATAAATTTGCGTGAATGTGTAGATGTGTTTTTCTTTCTTTCTTTTTTTTTTGCAAATATATTAGTGTCATCATACATATACATATAGATGGGATACATAATATGAAATAAATATTGTAAGCCAATCGGACGAAGCTATGTATACATAGAAGCATAACGAAAAATACATAAGTCTGCATAACGCCTGCAAAGAACTATGTGTTGATTGGTTGCACGAAATTTGCAAAAGACTTGCGCTGCTTATACGATAAACGAAAATTTGTCATCATCGATTTTTAAAGCGTTTCCAATTTCATTGAACGTGTGTGTCACTTGCTTTAGAAGACCATTAAAATACTAGGTGGGGGAAAAAGAAAATAATTCGTAGCTTTTTTTTTCCCCCAAAAATTAAAACATAATTTTCTTATATTTTAAATTAACTTTATTTACATCAAATATTTTTTTTTTTTTTTTTTTTTTTTTTTTTTTTTTTATTGTGGAAATTGTGGGATCTTTGGGCAACAAAACAAATGATGAATGTATTGAAACTTCGCCGAATCAACGAAGACCTTAATTGCATG
Organism: Glossina austeni; assembly: GCA_000688735.1. NCBI lineage: Eukaryota > Metazoa > Arthropoda > Insecta > Diptera > Glossinidae > Glossina > Glossina austeni. Next base: position 2,246,143 of record KK502408.1, read on the forward strand.
CATTAATCGGATTAGCTGTTAACGAGTGGAGACTAAAATGAATCGCTTGATACGGTTGAAAGAATTTTTGATGCAGGACTTCCGTCCAATTCGGTCAAACAGAAAGCACAAAATTTATTTTGCATCAATTCGTAATTTACGACCCTCCGTACCATGCATCTTCCATCACGAACACTTCGTGCATTATTGTTCTATGTGATCAATTTTCCATCACTTGTCATGAATGTCGTCAGAAATGATTCGATTTCATAACGTTTTCGACAGTGATTCGCAGATGGCTATCCGGTGCGTTAATCCATTTGACATCCAGACTTGCATTCTTTTTTCTTTTGTATCTAGGTTGATACAAACGATTCCGAACTATGCTTTAAACAACGTACTAAGAAGCAATGAGCCAGCCGGCCTTTCCCGCTTTTTTTTTTTTTTTTTTGCAGAATCTTATCGACTTTATTAACGATTAGTCAAAGAAGGTGCGATCGTCGTTAATGTACAAATTTCATGAACAGAAGCGAACAAAGCATTTACTTGCTGATCTTGGTGATCTGCGCTAAAAACCTAACGCGACTCATTGTCTCACCAGCTTACAAAACGTTTGCATCCTAGTCAAAGTAACTCGAGCAAGCTCGACATACTACAATGACACGTCAATATTCTTTCGGAATGTAGGCGTCCAAGTCCCTGTTCGTGTGTGCTATCGATTAGGCTCGAATGTATGTGTGAATCGTCAAAGAGCCGAATTTTGGCTGCGCAGGTGTCCACACAACTCGGGTGCATTAAAATGACATCTGAATAGTTTACTGCAGCTGTGCTCGGAATCAAAGTTGTGATCTTATGATGGATGACATGATGAAGTCGAAAGGAATTAATGTAGAGAAACTTTTATTAGTTGTTCTTATGAAACGAAAATGAATCGAGAAAATCATAGTCGTTTTAATCTCTTGTCATTGGAATGATGTTTTTTTTTTTGGGTTTTCTCAACGCATCGATAGATTTTAAGTAAATGCTGATCTATGTAAAAACTTATATCATATATCGGCCGGTATGTATTGGCTTTATATCGTCGTGCCTGTAAAGTCCTATCTATCTGATTATCTAAGCGATAAGTGTTCAAGATTCGCTGCAAGGCTATTTTTCATTTATTTCGTTCAAATTTATTTCCGATTAGACTTCAACGTCTAACGGTGACTCAAATTAAAACCTTTGTGTATACATTAACTTAATGTTTATAATAATTTTTATTTCTGTTTAAATTTTTTTATTTTTCAAGAAATATTTCTAATGTAAACAATCAAGTTTTTCTTAGTAATGTAACGGTTCTTACGCGAATGACTATTTTCTTGTAGTTTTATGAGTAAAAAGTAAACTTTTGCTTATTCATGCGGTCATACGAAAAGTTATATAATAAACGCCTACGCTTTCAAACTAAAAAGAATTGGGTTAAAAAGTTCTTCACCTAAAAAGATTTAAAATTTTTTTTATGTTCCTTGTCGTATATATAAATCTTTTGCACGCACCACCGAACACTGCAATTATATGTAAGATTTTTCATCTCGTTTGCAATGCCTGGAAATATGCTTAAGATGCTATTTAGAATGCTTGTTGATTAGCTTCTTGATTACCTTGATATTCTGTATCATTTCAGTTATATCCGCCTATCCACAAATTATTAACAACTGATACGATTGCAAAACTTTGGTCGTAAATGATGGTCGTAAGGATAGCTTAAAATTGAATAATGAGATCCGCTTTAAGATGCGCTTACGATAACTTTAATTTAAAGCAAATAAAAACACTATAACAAGACATGACCTACCATTACTTCGCTTAATAGAATTACTCATGTAACGATTTTTCATACAATAAGTTGACATAGAGGACACACACGATCGATTAAAATCATTTCCTTTAGTGTTTTTGCTTGAATCAAAACATGTCGATGTATATTAGAAAATAGGACGCATGGACGGACGGACGGACGGATGGACGGGCGGATGGACACACCGAAAAGCTTAGATCCAGGCAAAAAAGTACATCTGAGTCGAATGCTTATAATAAAAAAAACGTGTGTCTATCCCAAATCCTTTTGGGTATTACATGCATCCGAAGAAGCTTAAAATACCCTTTTATTATAACTGGTGTAGGGTACAAAAAAGAGGTCTTTTACTTTATTTTATTTACTATTAATTTACAGGATATCGATTTGATGTTTCCTACCGAAGCAGTTAAAAGATTTTTTGCAAAAATGGTCCAGATTGCTCGCTCTTGACTAACTGTAGAAACTCAACCTTTATTAAAATGGTAGTACTTTCAGCGTCGCTTCAGCTTAGAGATAGTGTTTTGTACATATCTTTTTATTAATTGTTGGGGGCTGGTGAGAACATATAAGGGACAACGTATTCAGAAGGATGCAATAATCGACAATCTTGGACTAATTTTTTCTACAATTCCTGATCCGTAGTTAAAATATTTAAAAATGTTAGAATTCTTTTTGGAGATTTTATCGAAATCTTGGATTCAGCTCTTCAAGCGATTTCATAAAACTTGACCTCGGAAAAGTAGTTTTGTACTTAGGTCGGATATCTCTCTCTTTATGTACAGATAGGAAAGTGGTTAGTAAGGGCAAGTTATTAAGGCAAGGAGAGCTGGGGGCCTTTGAAAAAAAGTAACAGGCGCGATGGGAGGGAAGGATCATTGCTGGTAGATTATTTCAAAGTCGGGCAGTGCGGTTAAGGAACGATGACCCGATTTCTCGGTAGTAACAACAACAGTAACAAAATTTCGTCAGATTCCGACGGTTAGTGTACAAGTTAAAGTAATCTTAGGATTGTTGGCCTAAGATGACGGCTATAAAGTGAATTTATATACTTTGAATTTTCTTGTTCTTGTTCTCGTCATTTTTTTTTTTTTTTTTTTTTTTTTTATTATTAATTTAACTTTAATTTATTTTTATAATTTGAATCACATACACTGATAGCAAACTCCCTGATGATGGTAATAAATTAAATTTTTCTTTTTTGTTATTTTGCTAATATTTGATAAGCAGTTGACGTCTTTTGTCAGCACATGATTCATTGTATTGGTTAATAATTTCAATTCCAATGTCGACTGCAACTGGACAGCACTGACGCGTCAAATGCTATTTTTAAAAAATTAACTCTTCGGTTATATTTATTGCTTTCCTATTAAATTTAATTACAATGAATGATTTGTTGCCATAAAAGGGAGCGGGCGGCAAGGAAGTCTATATATATACATATACGCAATATCAACTACGTGAAGCATAAATAACAAAAAAATTTATACACTTTACTCAATCAATTAAGTGGCCAAGCTCAAGGTTTCCCTTTGTTTTTGATTTCTCCACATTAGAGGTCATTCGGACACATCGAAATCGAATCTGCGTTGTCTGGATACGCGTATGCATAATGCTTGCTTGACTTTGTCCGGGAAAGATTTTTAAAGTAAAAAAAAAAAAAATTTCCCCTTTACAATAAGCAATCAGACCCAAGAGCAGGCAGCAACTTGATCTTGACCGACAAGACGCCATTTTTAACTTACACTCATTGCTCAATGGCACGAGACTCAGTCAATATTGGCCGTAGTAATGAAAGGACTCGAAAGTTCAACTGGTTGCTTATAGAATTGCTTAAGCTTTCCATCTAGCATTCAAAGGGCTTCGCCTACTTATCACTTTTCTAAGTTTACATAACAAAAGTGTAAAACTTCAAACTCTAAACGGATTGCTCGCAAAAGAAAAAAAAAAATCGAACCCATCTGTGAAGAAGTTGGTGCAGCCCGCTCAGAACGGATTTATATCAGAGCCAATCTCTTCATAGGCATCACTACACTATTCCGAGGCTAAAGTTAAGTCTTTTTATTTCAACTAAACTCAATACTTTTTCCCTTATTTCCCTGTAGATTTATTGCACCCGCTTTCGTCGGTTGCCAGTCTCTCTGATATTGAATCGCTTAAGAACGCAAAATTTATGACGGGAACTTGAAAAGGCGAATATGTTCGCAGTTGATGGTTACAATTGAAATTTCTAAATGGAAGTCATTTACCCACAACCAATAACACGTCTTTAATACACTCGAAAACTATGATAACTTACAGCCAATACCTGACCATCTGACCCTCAGATAAAAAACATGCTCTCAAAGAAGACACGATTGTGAAGCTCTTAAATATTGGCTTGAGATTGTACGCATCGTAGTCCAGCTTCAATGTTGGATATAATACTTCTATCGGGTTTAAATATTCGAACCGGTTTTTTTGATCCGACTAAATATCCGGATAAACAGGCATGCCATGCTAAATAAGGCATCAAGTGATCATCTGCCGAGAGAGAGAGAGAGAATGAAAATTTCAAAGCGCGAATCCGCATCGAGTAATCGGAAAAGCAAAAATTCTTAAATTCGTTTCTAAAATTTCAAGTTTCCTTTGCTTTTGTTGCTAATGTTGTGTGAAAACGTCAGTTAAAAAATTCCTCATCTTGATTGCTTAAGCAAATTTAGTTCATAACTACTTAAAATGAGTCAAGAGCACTTGTTGGCATTATATGCTGTATTGTTTGACAGATAAAACAATGTCTGACAACGACGATAATATGAAAGCGGGTCTGATTAAAAGAAAAAAACAAAAAACAAAGCAAAACAAAAGAAATGCCAGAGTAATTCTGATTGAATGAATGAATGAATGAATGAATGAATGAATGAATGAATTGGATAAACAGCAACTGAAATTACATAAAAAAAAAAAACACGCAACCAAAACAACAACAACAATAACAACAACGATATGTTTTAATTTTGGCTTGAATTGAGAAAAAGCACATTAATCTTTCCGTAATAAAATAGAGACGATTGCATATATTACAATAGCCCTTTCCATGTTAATATTTGTATCTGCCGTTAAAGCAAGAAATCATTTAAAAGCAAATATTAAAAAAGCAGTTCAGCATCATATTTAAGAAAATTTATTTAATTATTATTATCATCATAATAAGCATTAGTAAGCAAAACTAACGGCTCATTTTCTTTTATTTTTTAAAATCTAGACTTAGTTAGTTAGTGTAGTCGCTTTAATAATAATAATAATGTTCATAATAGATCAACAGATCAAGTCTTTAGACAGACAAGTCTTTAAATCTTCCTTTGTGTACTGTGCACTGAATGCAATTTGAAATGTTTTGTTAACTTAGTTATAAGTAAACTACACGCCATCAGCTTGCTTTCAGATGGCAAGCAGTATTAACTGCAGTTGTAGATACGCTGCTACGCTGAATAGTTTTCAGACAACCCAATATAATGAAACAGAAAATGCTTTCCCATGCAATCATTAGATTCACTTACCTCATCCATATGAAATTATTTATACCCAGAACATCTTCACGCATTACAAGCTCGAAGAGAAAAAAGCAACAAAAAAAAAAAAAGAAGGAGAAACGCAGTAGCTAACTGGATTCATTTGCATAACTTGAACGCTTCTCTTCACCTATGCTGGCTGTAATGGCATGATGACGGCAGGTTAAAGTGTCACTGGCTGCGCAGTTACCGGTTTATTAATTAAATTTGTATTTATATCCCGAAACTATTCAGATTTATTTCAAAACTCATCATTCTAGCTTTTGCGCTAAAAGTTGTTTGGCTAGTAAAGGTTGCTCTGCTTGCTCTCTGGCGAATATTGCTTCATATAGTGAATCTCTCGTTTACCTGGACTCTTTTCTCCTAAAACAGTTAGAAGCCACTAAATATTACATGTGCATGTGTGCCTGTGTCTGTGTGTGTGTGTGTGTGTGTGTGTGTGTATTTGTGTATGTGTAGGTCGTTTATTTTAATCTTGTGTAACATTTGTTTGTTTTTCGTTTTATAGCATTTTTTGCTGCTTTTATGCCATAAGAAAATAAAAATCAAAACAGAAAAGTTAAACAGTAAAAATATATAATAAACAACAAAAGCCATTCACCACGTCAGCCAGGCAAGACTGTTTGTTATTGCCGGTATTACTGAATATAACAACAATAACAGAGAATATAAGCGTACATACTGACATATTTGTTGGTAAATGATGATTTTTTCCTACTAACAGTTACACTTATACATATATTACAAAGAGAGTGAGTGAGAATTTTTTGCTTTTTTTTATTTTTTTTGTTTTAAGAACTGTGTTAACAATCATCAGTCGCAGTGAGATGAAGTACATGAGTACATGTAAAAATAATAAAAAATATTTAGTTAATATTAGGATTACAGCAGATTCAAATAATCGCTTAGAAAAAAAAAAAAAAAATAGTAAAATCGTTAAAATAATCGTGTATTATTTATCGGCTATAATCGATTATTCGATTCATGAATATAAGGAAAAAGTTTTTCCTTATTGGCCTAACAGTTTCAATGGATTTTTAAATGCATTAAAACGAATCGAATTATTTATCTCGCACGACAAAATAGTGCAACAAAAGCGAAATTGAAATCATAACCGATCTGTGAAATCTTCGAATGCCTATCGGAAGCCATTGCCACTGTCTTGACAGAGAAGCAATGAAACTCTCGAATCCTATACGATATACTCCAGCGAAAATATATTAAGATATTCTTGTCTAAAGGCGTCTGTTAGTCTATTCGAAATGTTCGAAATCGACAAGTGACACATTACATGGTAGCTTTCTAGCACGGATTTCTAGTCTTCAATTCAATAATAAAAATAAGTTTTGAAAAATTTTCATTGGTTTCGCACCGTAACATAAGGAACACCACAACATTTGAGATAATTTAATTTGTTTAAAGAGTAATAGCTATTAAACAAAAAGTCACTATCAGTAGTAGCTTCCGAGAATGTCTCGGAAATGCTCTAGTGCTTTGGAAATTTATTACCCCCAAACAAAACGATCACATTTTATTCAATTTTATTTCATTTTCAGGAGGAACTTTCAAAGACCCTACATGGTATATATATTGTTGATCAACATCAAATTCTTATCGATTTAAGTCCGTCCGTCTGTCCGTATATGTAATGCGCGTTGTAAACGTTCTCCTGACCGCAAAAATGAAGTTATCGACTTCGAACTACTGAAAATGGGCCAAACCGGTCGAAGGACACGCCTACAATGCTAGTTAAAGTGAGGACACCTTTGTTTCTAAAAAGTAATAAAAAATCGGTTTCGCAATCATTTTGAACGCATGTTTTATGGGCGACACTGTCTACGCAGAAGCTAGCTTTTAAAAACTCCATAAATTATGTCAATCTGTTCGTCTGTCCATCTGCCTGTCTACCCAGCTATGTAGTATCATAGGATTTTCTCTTTCTCAAAAACGAAGATATAGCTTAAAAATTTGCACAAGAATTTGAAAATGACGTAAGCGTTAATTCCCTTTTTACACGAATTTTTGTACACGAAATTCGGTATACTTTATGGTGATTTTAAGGTTTGTTTCTGCGCGTCATAGATGTACTGAAAAAATAAACCGCATCACCTACAGAATATACCTTCAAATTTTTGTGTATTTATCTGCTGTCGTTCAAGAGTAATAAGCAAGAAACCAATTTTTTATTCCATTTGAAAAACAGTGGTGTTCTCAATATACGTGGGACTGTAGGCGTATGCTTGCATCGACTTGTTCCTTGTTCAACACTAGCCTGCGTGCGAGAAATTCCAGCGTTTCTACAAAATGTACATAGACGGATAGATGGACAGACGGACAGATGGACATGTTTAAACCGTTTCAGAATTTGATGCTGATTACGAATACATATAGTTTGTGAAGTCTCTGAAACTTTGTTCTGGCCGTTGTCAACATTTTGACTTAATGAACATGCCTCGCCTCCGTTGGTGATGGGTATAACAAAATACTCTTTGAGATATTCGTTTCTCTTGTACTATGCCAAAATACGCGATACGAGATATGCGATAGACTATGCATACGGGTACTAAGCAAATCCTTATCATTTTAAGATTGGCAGATCCATACCTCTCACATACCTGCATATGATCTCGTTATCTCTCCCCATTTTATATGCATGCGTTTATAATCGTGCGAGCGTGTTGTCTATCACCGATGACAGTTATTAGTGGAGCGCAGAGTACTTTGAACGCAGTCAAGGCACTTTTTAAAATATTAAAAAACATGCACAAAATTTCATTAATTTATTTAATCAGCAAAAAAAAACATGTACGCACACTATTGCGTATATTACTTATGTCAATTATGCGTAGAGTTTTTTTGTTTTAACATTTAATGTAAAACAAGTTCTCATCAAATACTTATTATGTACATAAGTATGACAAATATATTTGTAATCTAAGATCGAAGACGATCCTCGTCTTTAAGACAAAATTGATCAGATTTTATTTATTTGCCTTGAAAAGTATAACAGTCCGTAAAATATTGTTAACCAATTCGAGAAGAAGTGAAATCCGAAAAAAAAAAAATTAAAAATCATTTATTTCAACTAACTTTCGCTTTTCTTTTCCTTTTTTGAACGCAATTTCTTTTCGAATGATTTCCGTTACTGAGAAATTTCATTTGCTTTAACTGAGAGCATTCTCTGCAATTGCTCTGAGAACTTGACTTGAACTTGATCATCTTTCGCTTATCTAAATATGTGACGGAGCTCCGTATCGTTGGCCAATATTTATATACAGAAGCAATGTTTTTTTTTTTCTGCATGAACGAATAAACTCCGTCAGGTTATGCCTGCAAAGGAAACTCTCGATCAATTACAAGCGGTTGCTATAATATATTCGAGTTAATGTCCGAACTTTCAAAAATATATTAACAAAAATCTTTTATTGCAAATAAAAAAAAAAAGAAGAAAAGTTTAAATTTTACTTTGCTTTATTTAAATTTATCGTACGGAAGGCGTAGGTAGTGCATTATCAAAAGAAAAAAAAAAAAACATTCTCTCACAACTCCGAACGTGTAACTTTCATTGAAATTTATTTTATTCGAAAATTTTTATATCGAAATATTGCGAGAAACTTAATGCGACAGCTCTTTAATGTTTACAAAATTGTCATATATATGTAAAATCAGGTCTTTCAGGTACAATTGCCCCCTACATATCTATCCATGTTGTACTTTTTGATATGCAAAGAACTTGACCAGGACTAGAAGGAAAAATTTAGGCAAAGACGTGGTGTGGTGTTTTTTTTTTTTTGTTTTCTTTTGTTCTAAAAGGTGAATTTGAAAACTCCTCCACCAGGTAAACATAACGTGAGAAAATTTGTAGTAAGCAACTTTCAAAGGGCGAAGCATCATATCATACAAAATATATATTCGATGAGAGCCGACTATTCTCCGCTCTGCTTAATAGAAAAGAGAGAGAGAGAAAATATCCACTATGCACTATGTCGATTCCACTTCGATTATTATCCGGCATTCAGCAGAAGGTAGCAACAATTTGTCTTTCCTAATATTCCCCAATATTTTGTCTCTGTATTGTGTGTGATCGCGTTTTGTCTCTATTTTCAAAATGTTTATGTTTAACTCTGCAAAAGTGCTCTCTATCTCTATCAATGATATTTGTTACTGGAACATTGGAGAGAGCGAGTGAGAGAGAGAGAGAGAGCGAACAATAGCAAATGCGCTTCGATATATATAAAGCAAGGCAGAGAGAAATACAGTGTATTGTGTGCATAAACAAATGCGAGTAAACACATAGAAAGTTTCGTTCATTTCCTGGCGTGAAGAACAAATGCATTGCGTGTACGATTGTTGTGTTTGCAAATTTGTTTATGTATTACTTGAATTATGTTGTTTTGTTAATGTTTTCTAATTGTGGGTGTACGTTGGAGAATTCAGGAATTGAAAAGATTTTTATAGCTGCAGAATATGTGCTTGAAATTGTAGGCGTGCCAATAATGTTTTTGCTAAGCAAAAAATAAATGCTTCCAAGCCGGGATTTCTTTCATTTCACGTAGACTTTTAAACAAAAAATTTGCTTTTCTGCAATATTGGCTTTAAGATCTTTGACATGCCACAAATTAGCAAAGACATGCTCTGTAGCTGCACACAAACATTGTAATATAATTTTAGGTAAACAATCATCATCTCAAGCAAAAGAAAAAAAAAAAAAAAAAAAATACAATTTTTAAGATTAAAACGATAAAGATAAAGCATAAGATAAAGGATCATCTGATCTGAAGACGCTTCTTTCTTCTACTTAATGCGTGCAGAATACTAAAATGTTAAAATTTATTGCGCTTCTAGATCACGAGAGCACCAGCAATCTTATGGGCCACGGTTGGGTGAAGATGCTTACCACTACTACTTCATCATTTCTCTGATCATTATTAATGCACTCTCTCAAATTTCTGTAATCAACCCCAAGTCTATTATCTCTTCATAAAAACAACAATTCAATTATCATCTGAGTCTGAGAGTTTGCATACGATGTTCGTTAGGTCTTCAGTTGAAGAACTAAAATGAAAATTTAAAGAAGTTTTTTTATCTTTACATCCTTACAGTACTTTTAGATTCGTCTAAAACTCTTCATAAGTCTTTATATTTTGGCTAATATTTGATAAGCGCTACATAGTTGTAAATGTGTTGGCGAGTGCTTAACATAGAGTTGCTAGTGTAACCTGTTAATCCAAGCTGGTCTCAAGATGCTCTAGCCCTATGTACACTTTTCTTTTTCAGTTCTGCGGGCATGACCGCCCCCAAGAATAGACAATCGATGGTCGAGCGAATGCGATCAAAACTTTGGTTTTGCACCTGTCAGACTAATCAATATCTGATTTATTAGTCTATCTCTTTCTAATTTGATTCTGTTAAGCACTTGAAAGCAATTTCTTATATCCAACGGATTGTTAATTGAATTCGACTTACAAATCCGGTCTACGGCAAACATTAGAGAGCATCATATACATGTAAAGTTTCAATTGTTTCGATATTTGTAATATAGTGGAACGAAAAAGGAAGAAAGAAACAGAAAATGAATAAAATCGTACATTAATCAAGAATATATATATTACTCCCATCCATCTCCCATCCATCGCTATTAGATACAATAGTCAAGAATCTCTTAATGTCTGCGTACTACTAATCTTTACCATACACTGTGTTAAGTACGCTAAGCCGTTATGTCAAATATATCGTTGACACTGAACACTCTAATTGCTTATTAGAGGCTATTTTCATCAATCGATCCAATATACTACGATATTCGAGGTAAAACAATAACAATAACTGAGATATGATTGGAAGAATGCGTAACTTAGGCTTACATGATATGTTAGGCTTACAGTGTTATCCTTAGCTTGTAAATTATCGATGAAATACATTTTTCTTAGTCGCGAAATGTATCGATCAAAAACAAGAACAAGCATTTGCCGGATATTAAAAAATTCAATTTAAACCGATATAATAAAAAAACAACAAAAAAAAAAAATTCAAACAAATTCTTTAATAAGTGATAAGGCTATGTATGTATGCGTATGTTTATTAGCTTTGGAAAATTAAATTCACGCATTCAATGTGAGGTGAAAAATGAGCATAGAATTGTATACGTTTTAGGGCGAATTTTGAATACCTGGCGAATTATTGCTTGGCAACAGTACGTGTGATAAACTTACTTAAGGCTTAACCTCAAATTTGCAATTTTGAATGCCCATGAATCTGCAACTGAATCAAATTGAATCTCAGATTAACAAATCCGTTAGTTAAGCTTTAGATGATAAATGGAAATAAATTTTGTGTAAAACTAATCGGGAGCTAATTTGCCCCTGAAAGCTCTTGATGCCTTTATAATCATCTCTTGATTCCTTGCTTTCCACATTTTTTTTCGTGGACCTTCACTTCTTTCGCCGAATTTTCTTTTATGCTTTCAATTGCCTTAATATGATTTTTTCGTCGTAACATTTTTGAGCACAGAAATAGGAAAAACTCAACCCAGGCCAATTGAGGTGAGGATTGTGATGATTTTGACTGAATTTTTGTCAAGATTCTTGCAACAAATTGTTTTTTAAAGACTTTTTTTGTGGGACGACATACTTTATGTCTATTTCATTAGTCAGGATAGGAAGGAAGTCAGGAGCAAACTTGAAATATTTGACCACTCGATGAACCGGCTCTTTACGACTCATAAAAATGACTTTCGAGCACCGCATTCCCGATTTTGTTCTGCGTGGCCTTTGAAGACATAGCAACTTAGCGACATAAATTACTCCTCTTACTCCTTAGGCTGGAAGGTTTCACATGTATGATGTTATGATTCTGGCCATAGATCCGCTTTTATTGTTTTCAAAAGCGACCCGATTTGATAAATTTTTTATTCGAAATTTTGTTTGTTGGTTCGACAAATTCCTTCTTTATTCGATGCTTTTTAAGAAATATAAACAAAAAACACTGTGGAGCAGGCAAACATATGATTTAAAAAAAAAAAAAAAAAAAAAAAAAAAAAAAAAA
>KK502408.1:2266537-2276537 GCA_000688735.1 Glossina austeni
GTTGCAACTCCAACAACAAAATAGTGGACGGACGGACGTGTTAAAATGGAGATACATATATCCAATCTTATGATTTTGTTGCAACTCCAACAACAAAATAGTGGACGGACGGACGTGTTAAAATGGAGATACATATATCCAATCTTATGATTTTGTTGCAACTCCAACAACAAAATAGTGGACGGACGGACGTGGTAAAATGGACATACATATATCCAATCTTATGATTTTGTTTCATCTTCAACAACAAAATAATGGACGGACGGACGTGGTTGAATGGAGTAGGCAGCTTACTCCGACAAACTTTATAAACTGATTTAAAGTGTATGGTTTGTGTCCGTGCTATTTATATATGGATTGATGAGTCGGATGTACAAACCACCATTTTTGTTTGTTTTCGAACAGTTTTAACGAAAATATCGATTCAAGTCGCGTCAGCATTGAACTCCACGTTGTATGCTCCCGCACTCGACTCAGGACTCTTCGGCCACAGTTTAGAATGCTAACGTTTTGAGTGCTACCATCGATTCGCAAAGAGGAATGTTTGAGATAATAATTGGATTTCATAAATTTCCCTGTGTTAAATTATAACGAGTAGTAGCGGGAAGCTTACACTTGCTATGGAACTAAAACCTTGCTTCGCTTGCCGCCAACTGAGATATATTTACGATCTTCTGTTTGCCGACGAGAGTAAAATGCATTTTCTTAATCAGATTGGAGAACATCGTTGCAAGTCTTTGAAGAATGTAGCTCTCGTCTTTCCGGGCTCAAGCATTTTCAAATTTTTCAAAAATGAAATCGTTAGATAGACAAGCCGAAGGACAGGCAACGAACATGACTACATTTTTGCACAAATTAATGTCATGGAAAATTTATGTTAAGCCTAAAAGGTCTGTAGCGAATGTTTCCGGATGTCTGAGGAAAAATGATCAAAGAACTACATCGCGACATTTTGTTAGTCAGGGGTAAAAACTCTAAAATCGTATTCTCTAATAAGTTGTTCATGTATCGTGGCTTTTAAAGCAAGAGAGAAAGAGAGAGACTGAGAGAGAGCAACTGAGAGAGAGAGAGAGAGAGAGAGAGAAGGAGAGAGAGAGAGAGCAATAAGGCAGAGAAAGAGATAGAAGAAAGAGAAACACAGGGGACGCTTAGAGTCGTACTTCTCCTTATTAAGGGTAATAAGTTGTTATGTGATCAGCATAAACATGCGCGATTACAATTAACGCTGACATTTTAGTTTATACACTTTAAGTCCATTTGGCTATATTCTTTCGTCCATTTGTCAGTTTAGCACTCGTAAAGCCAGTTAATTGAAACAGAGCAACTTATCGTGAAATCTTAAAATTTTGCAAGAACTTGCAGGCGATTAAATATCCGTAAGCAGGAATAGCACAGAACTAACAAAAAAAAAAGTATATATATATATATATATATTTGCATCCAAACAGTCTTCTTTGAGTATAACCATACGTTTTCAACTCCTCATCCTATATAAACGGATGCGATGCTATACTAGTGTTGTCTGTCATATCAAACTAGGTTTGAGTCAACAAAAATTCGTCATCAGACAGTTCCTAAAATGTAAATATTTCTAATCGATTAATCGGTGTGTCCTGCCGTCTATTGTAACTTTGCAAAAATTAAAATTGAAAAACATTTGCAATTTGATAAAGACATTAGTTGATCGATTAAATGTCACCAGGGGTTTGATCGACTAAAAGGAAAAAAGAAACTCTAAGTCTTTGCATAAAACTTTTTAAAAAAATTTACAGATGAGAGCAGATTTTGATGAAATATTTGCTGGTGTTAGCAAAAATTCACTTGAAAATTAAATCCGGTCTGATAGTGTTTATGAAATATTTTCTTATTCTTTTTCTTTTTCTTATTTCGTTACTTTCGTTTCGTTTTTTAATCAATTACATTATAATCTGTAGAAAACTTACATGAAATGAAGGTATGGCAGCTCCTGTCACTCGCTCCGCACTTAAGCTCACCTTTGCTAATATTCGATATTAGTTCGTTATAGTACAGGGTTTACAAGGTTGTCTTTTACAATTTTTTAACGGATTGTATAATTTTAGCAATTCATAGCAGCTTTCATGACAACACAACTATTGTAGATGGTGGACGAAAACAATAGGTAGACAATCAATCACAGCTAAAAGCTGAGAAAATAATGTTTTATGAAACACCCAGAAATAGGCGACGATGGGCCACCCCATCAGGATGTGTTTCTAAATAGATTTAGCCATCATTTACTCACTTATCAGTGTCCCCCGGCCCTTAGAATTTATAAGTTACACAGAACTTACACAGTATTACATAGTATTACGCAGTATTTTGTCCGAAGTATGCTCCAAATTGTTTATAAGTCTCGTACTGGCTAAGTCTGGCAAGTAAAAATATATTTCTTTGCTTTCGTAATGTTTCCGCAGACATTCAATAAAGCATTTGAAGCCATTCTACCGATATCCGTTTATCCGTCCGTCTGTTCGTGATGTCGTGAATGAGGCTAAACTAGAGACACAAAGAAATTTGAAACATGGCGGACATAAATAATATTTGATTCTAAAATTCGATTCTAAAGATTTAATTAATAAATGGGAGGGGCCAAAGGAGTTTAAACGATCAAAAGATTTTTTTATATATTTTCGTGTCGAATAAATCTCCAATTAAGTGCGATTTTACTTAAGCCCGTGTTCGTACAACTTTATTCGTCCACTTATTCTTCGTGAAACGTTTGAAACGTTAAGGCTTTTCTATCGCAAATACCGTTATCAGTGTAACCGAAGATATATAATAAGATTTGTGTTTTTCTTATTGAAAGATTTTGTAGTGAATAATTTATTATCAAATGTTTGCTTTATCTAACTAACAACGATAGTAATTGTGATTTTAAAATGTTAAATGTCCCCATATGTGGTGAAGAGTGTTAAAATGTCCATTTTTTAGCTTACATTAATCAGTTAACAGATCATGCAATTTTTCTTCAATAGCAGAAAAAAAGAGAAGCCAATAATTCGAAAATTTGATGATGAATAGGCTCACTAACTATTCACAAATTATCGCAAAAATTCATGTGAAATGTAGGGAAAAGATTAATTGCGGGGTATGTGTCGATAAATAAATTTTTACCGGTTTTTCTTTTTAATACAAAAAGCGCTTATTTCACGAGAATGAGAAAAAATATTTTATACAAAGTATTGCCTATCGATAGCTTCACATTTTTATCAGTTTATTGGTACCGTTTGTGTATGCGTTTGTCGACTTCACCCCTAATTGCCGAAGCGTTGTCAAGAAAGCCTTCATTTAAAAAAATAATGCCAATCGATTATAAATTAGCAGAAAAGAAATATGTTTGCCTTACGTTGTGTCTTTTTTCATATATTGAAAATACAATTAATTTTTCGTACACTCTATGGATCACGATCACGATCACATCGCGACCGCCATTGATTAGAATTTAAAGATGAAAAGTATAAAGACAACTAACGAGAATTTCTATCAAAGTCTGTCGCTGTCAAAAAGGACGCGATCGATCATTGCATGACCAAAAAAGCTATGCGAGAGCAATGCTTTTCCTCATCAAAAATTTTTTTTCCTTTCTATGGTTTTCTTATTCAAGGAACTTAAGCTTGCTTAACGTAATTTTCATATACAAATTCATGGTTCACGTACCCCTATAGACGATCGCCTTTGAGATGAGAAGTGAGTGAGTTAATGTAGATAGATAGCGAGCATATACAAAAGATGTTAAAGTTCATTTACTATATCGTAAATGAAAACTGTGAACATATGAAAAAAAAAATATATATAAATTTATATAAAGAATTTTTGAAAAAAAAAAAAAAAAATTTAACTTTTTGTTTATAAAATTAAAACGACAGACTCGTGCAACAATAGAAGACAGATTACATTTCAAATATTTTGTGCTAACTCAACGAAATTAAATTAGAGAAAAAGAAAGAAGAAGAAAATATGAAAATATTTTGAAATCATTTTTCCTTTTATTTACTTGTAGAGCGAAGCTGCCAAAAATAAAATAACCAAAAAGAAACCAAAACCAGTGATAATAACTACAGTAGTTAAAACGCTTAGCGTGACTTTTTTTTATTGTTGTTATTTTAACTTTAGTTTTCAATTAATTTTTTAATAAAAAGAAAAAAAAAAAAAAAAAAAACAAAAAAAAAAAAATATTTTTTTTGTTCAAAAAAAAAGAATAATAAAAAACAGAAATCAATAAACTATGGGGTCATCTCGTACACCCATAGGGTCAACGAGAAACAAGTTCTCGCGGAACATGCTTTTGTTATGGAACTTATTGATAATCGTTGTTATCATACAAACATGCGGCCAGTTACGAACAGTGAATGCCAAGGTAAGTAGAGCACGCAACGTATGACAAATTATTCGTTAGTTTTATGAAAAAAATTAATCTAAAAAACTATTTTAGTTAATCTATGATTTAAGCAAAAAAAACAAAAATTAAAGCTTATCTTGATACAATTGAAACTATTTTTTTATTGATAAAATTTCATTAGATTTACATAACTTTTCACTACTCGGAAAGAGTGGTGCGGTAGGTAAGTGTGTTATTTCCTTTATAAAAATTATATATTCGCCATATATACTCGTGATCAGATTAAATTCACAAAATCGATTTAGAACAGGCGTGTGTCTGTCTGTACGTCTCTTCGCCTAGTGAAATTTGCAGATACAATCCTTCAAACTTGCCTTGAGAATCGATCAAGCTCGATGGCAAAGCTTTCTTGTACTTTTGTTCCTATCAGTTGAAGGTCAGATATTAAGCGCAATGCTTCAGAGGCTTAGCCAAAAATCAGCCAAAAGTTGAATATAAAAGTCTAACCCTCGCTATTGTATTATGCGGTTATATTATTTCTTGAATTTGCTTTGGAGAGAGAAGTCTCTGGTGAAGTTTGCTTGCATCACACTACACCCTCTAATTAAAATAGTGTGCGACTATGATCCAGGGATCATGCAGGTATAGTCCAGAAACTGTTTTAACATAAAATGTGATGAACGAAGCGAGAAATGGTGAGAGAGAGAGAGAGAGAGAGAGAGAGAGAGAGAGGGAAAAAAATTCAAACTGTTTGCAGACATCACAAACACTAGCCAAGGTTAAGCAACGGGTATCCAAAATGATGAAATACTTAGTATACGAGGACGTTTATAATTTTTCTCGTTCATCTTTGATCTTCTGTCGAACAAATAGTGTGTGAATCTTTGGCAACATCAGCGTTACCAGCAGAGCAACTGGGATTAAATTGGTATTTAAAGCGTTACAAGTACAGTAAACAGCAATTATAGTCACATGTGGTAAAAGAAAAAAAACAATTCATTGTATGTTTTTTACTTACTTGCACCTTTGTTGTTCAAGTTTTTGAGCATATTTATGAAGAACTGCACGCATCTCTTGCACGGTTCTTTAAACCGTTCACCTTTCTTCTGATCCCATTGTATTAGTTTATTTTCGAGCTTTGCTATGAAAGGCTTGTCGCTTTTTTGGTCGCTCTATAAACCTTTCTTATCATCATCACGCTTACGCATATCCTATTAAGGGGAACCTTCAGAGCGGTTGGTCACCTAAAAAGAGGGGAAAAAAGATCAGCCTATTCGGATGTACGGACTTATGTCTGCACTTGTGTCACTACTTCCTTAGGCACTGGACAAACGGTTTTAGAAATCCTTGGATTGCATTCACCTTTGGGCACATCTATCCTTTAGAATCGAACTTAAAAAATGGAAATGTTTTTTTACGGTCAACAATGCTGTCATTTATGTCGCTAAACAGTTATATTTGCGGTTTTACAATACGTTAAGTTTGGAACACATTTCTTATTCGCTTAATATGTGGAATCGGCTTTATTTGGCCCGATAAATCGATCTTTTGTGTAACTGTCCATGGAGGATAACATCGCGATCACATCGGTTCCTTTATACAACTTCCAAATGATTTTTTCGATATCACATGAAAATAATCCCTTCGCGTCTTCGACATATATATAGTGTCTGGGACGGATGAATTCCTATCAGGATGTCGGAGATCTTGCATAGCGATTTTTATAGCGTGTTAACAAATAGTGACAGACAGTGTTTGGTTCTTTATTATTATATATTGTGATAATCGTCCTGAGATCTCGGCCGAATAATGGAAAATAAAATTTTATTTTCAAATCGTTTTAATACAAGTACGGACTGACTTCGTGCAATTCCTTTACTATCCAAATCGATTATTAATTATTTTCAGTTTACGTGCAAAAAAAAAATATATATGAGAAAAAATTTCAAATATACTTTTAAACATAGTTCATGTGTAGAAAACTTAAAGGTTGTTGTACTTGCTAAAGTGATAATTAAAGAAAACAAAAACAAAAACAAAAGGAAAATTATTTTTCACATTTTCTGTTTTCTCATTTAAAATGATTTATTAATTTATTAATATACTTATTATTATTATTATTATTATTATTATTATTATTATTGTCTCCTTAAACTTTGCGTAAGTTATCAACACCGGGCACCGCGCTTATGTGCTTTTATTCATTTTAGATTTGTTTAATCTACTTTTTTTTTTTTTTTTTTTTTTTTTTTTTTTTATACATACAGTTGTAATTGAACATGTATTCTTAAATCACACCCATACATAGGCAAACGCATAAACACGCATACATACACAAACATAAACGCGCATACACGCATTTAACACTAGTATGCAGATACGACGAGTATATGTTATCATCATTGACACTATTTTCCTTCTCTTAGCTCGCTTTTTTTTTTCTTTTTTTTTTTTTTTTTTTTTTTTTTTGTACAAACATATGTGTGTACGTTTATTATCTAATTATTATTAACTAAGAAACATATAAAAAAATTTTAAAAATGTATATATAAATTACATACACTATACATTTATTTTTCATTTCATTACTCTGAACATTAGAACTGAACGTCATTCATTAAAAATAGAAAAAACAAAACGAAAATAAAGAAAAAAAACAAAAAAACAAAAAAAAAAAGGCATTAAAAGGAAAAGCAAAGAAAAAACTCGTGTTATGCAAAGTAGAAAATTTTATTTATATATATAAATAAAATTTTTGTTTAATTATCAAATCGGAAGTTGGTGTTAAGCAAAGAGGTCAACTTTTCACTATACATATGTACTCGTTTCCTTAATTTTTAAATTTAAAAATTTTTTTTTTTTCTTTTAAGAACGAGGCAAACAATTTTACAAGACTTAAGACGAACACTAAATGCCCCACTGCCCTAAAATGAGAAATTTTACATTGCTTTTGCAAGCGTACGGATCCCATTTTTTAAATATTTTTAATTATAATTGAAAATTTTCACACCAAATCAAATCAAGTTATATGCCATTCATAAAAGTATAATGAAATCTTTGAGATTTCCCCAGCAGTGTTTTGCAAGCTTAAACAACTTTACATTATATGGACTACTTTTGCGTTTCTACATCAATTTTCGCAAATTTTCATCACATCAAGAAATGAAAGGTGCGCGCGCGCGCATGTTTTGAAAGTGATTTAGAATTTCACGCTTATCAAGAACTTCGATGTTTCGCCGAATCGGCCTCGTGTACTTTTCATGGCCAGAAAAAGGTGTAATTAAATTTCCTGCAACTAATGAGAGGAAACTAATTTCACTTTTAAATTTCAAATTTCCATTTCAATACTTAACAATGGTGGGACATAAGGACGGATCCGTCACGGTCTCTTTGCCTTGCAACGATAGAAGGAGAGAGCCTTTATAGCGAACTTATGTAGACTCTTTAATGTGTATCTGAAGACACATGTAAAGAGCAAACCACGCCCATCTCTCGGCTGTATGCACTATGTTGTGTTGTGTTGCACTATATATGCTAGATTTCATATTTCCATTTTGGTTTGTTCATTTTTCTGAATACTAATACTAAAAGATAGGTTTCGAGAATTCACCGAAACATACTTTCAGGCGCTGCAAACGGGAAATAGAAATATGTTGAACCTATTGGAGGCAATTGATCTGTTGTATAGAATTTATTTCAATTTTCTTCAGTTTTGAGAGAGTAAAAGAACATGCGGAAAGACAGACGGACATAACAAAATATGGGAATACATAAGATAAGAACATTTTTTGGAATCACTAAGGACGAAACATGTTGATTATTTTATTTTGCAACTTGGTGTTGCAAACTCTACAATATAGTCAGCATAACTCCTGTGCACTTCTTCTTCTATAACTACTCGTATAACATTATTATCAGCATTACCGCGTACAGAAAAGCATAAAGAATTTTTCAAAGACAAAAATCTCATTTTCCACAATAAGACTTAGGATCAGGTTGCCGTCGCTCCTACAGAACCATTTATTATTTCGTTCGTGAAAAGTATTCAAGTGAATCGTCCAAATGACTGTCAAATGAGTTAAATTCGAGAAATATAATAATTCGAGAATGAATAATGATTGCATTCGAATACACTTTCCTAGATCAATACATTTAGTTAGTAGTTGTCCACAAAAGCCGACAATATTATGGAAGCTGGAATTGCGAATATTTGAGCGTAAGAAGAATTAGCGTAGGAGTGAAATTCTTCAGTTAGCAAAATAACTGGATTTTTGATCGTGAAGCTGGCGACTTTTTTTTTGATCGAAAAGCTGATCACTTTTGTTGTTCCGAAATGTAAATGTAAATAAAACACACTTCCGATTAATATATGGATAAGAACTGTTTCAACATATTATTTGGACCTTGCCATTAATTGTGGAATAAAATATATACATAGTTGCATTTATTACATTAAACAGGCAACCCACGATCACGTTTCGTGTCTATGACCTGAAGACCATATTTGATCAAATGACTTCAATAAATTAGGCTTAGAAGCCCCTTTGATGCTAAGAAAACACATCTGATGTTTCTCAAGGACTTTTACAAGTACGAAAATAACCTATGGGTATGGTTTGTGATTGTGTGTGTGTGTGTGAAAATGACATTTTTGAACATGAAAATGGCATTGCAGTTACTCTCAGTGCAGGACGGTTTACAAACATGATAACTAACTTCTTATGGCAGAAATTCGATGATTTCGACATAAACGACATGTGACTTCAATGAAATGGTGCAACGTGCCGTACATTCCGTGACGAAATCAATTTTTTGAAAGAAGAATGCAACGGCCATGTAATCTCAGAAAATCGATATGTGAGTTTACCACAAAGATCTCACGGCCTCTGCACTTTAGGGTTATGATCCTATTGTTGATGACATAGGAGCAGATTTATGTGAAAAAGTGGAAAAAAATTTACAAAATTGTCAGAGGAACTCATATCGAGACCTTGAAATTAAAAAAAAAAAAAGCATTTAGTTGATGACCATGTATTGGTTTGTTTCCATTACTTTCCCCGCAACATTTTGTTGTATATGGTATTAAGCAGGAATTAATTTCACTTCAGAAATTTTTCGCTTAAGCAGATATAATAAAAGTCCATTTTATATAGGCATACACGCCTATCTTTATCTCATTTCATGAAAAGCTTTAGAAGAACTTAGAAGAAGAAGCTTCAAATTTAATACCTTCTATGGCTTGACATGGCTTTCTTTAAAGCCATTGGCTTCAGTTACATTTTTGTGAAAACATCGTCCTTCGAAAACTTTCTAAAATGGCAGTAATTCTATCCCGTAGATCTTTCAATCCGCTGTTCGAAATGCTTTCGCCAAAGGTTGAAAAAGAGGCTTTCACTCTGCGCACTGGACACAGCGTTAATAAGTGCATACATTTTTGTATAGCGTAAATTATACATTTTTGTCAGTCTGTCTGTCCATTTGAGTAGGTTATAATTATGATCTCAAAAGCTGGGATGGGAAAAAAATAAATTACTCTCAAATTGTTTCTTCTTCTTCTTGATTCAAAAATTATCCAAGTCATAGGTCATGGCTTTATCTGCAGTTATTCAAAGACTGTAAACGGACAAATTCAAACAAATT
>KK502408.1:2278536-2305507 GCA_000688735.1 Glossina austeni
TTTTTTTTTTATATAGATATGTTTCAATGAATGTTTCAATGTAAAACTTTAATATTCCTTTAATTACTATAATTTTTTTTAACCTTATTTTTAGTATATTTATTCTAATTGAAATAATTTGCGATAATACGTAACGTAATCGCTGATTAGAATACATTATCAGCATTATTAGCTTTCGAAGAATTGAACATAATTGTATGAATGTATACCCAACAACAGCGCAAATCTTATTTTCTATGCGTTCAAGTGAAATTATTTTTTCAAAAAATATGTTCAAAAAAAAAAGAGAAAGAAAGAAAAATGAAAAATGTCAAAGAAATTAGAAAAAAAAAAAAATAAATAAATAAATAAATAAAAATCCTTGATCTTAAAATCACTTAAATGATAACCTTTATGATTGCATTGTGGTATTGAGCGAATTTTGTTTTCGTATAAATTGTGACCTTTATTGTTAAGAAAAAACAAATATTTGGCAAAAAAAAAAAATGACTTAAAAAATCAAGTAAAGAAACCATATACGATAGATAGCAAAAAGTAGCACGGCTTACAGGTATATAGGTATAGGTATAGGTATAGGTAATAAGCATAAGCTGGATGATGCATACTTTTGTTGCAAGGACACTTTGTAGCAACAAACAACGATTTAATTCAAATACCTTTACCTTTGTATCAAAAATTTAAATTTCTATTGAAAGCTTACTATGTATACAATAATGAAATAAAAAAAAAAAGGAATAGTTAAAGTTGAAAGAAGTGCAAGAACTAAGTAAGTATGCATGTAAGCAAGTAAGTTATGTGGTTAGCTTGAAAGATATATAATCGAAAATGGTAACGATTTAGTTACGAATTCAAAGTCGGCAGAGTAAGCTACACGGTTAGCTGAGTAAGTGAAAGATTTAAGATTAGGGTTGAAAGTAGAGTTCACTGTAAGCAAAAGTACTGCTACGTTGCAAAATTAGCGATAATTAATTAGGTTTCGCTGTTAACTTAATAGTCAGTTTATGATGATGCGACGACAAGACGTTTAACTCGTCTAAAAGCAGAAATACGATTAGATTTCAAGACTAGTGCTAAGCAATTAATTGGTTGAACGGAAATGGAAGATCTAAAATTTAAGCCTCAATTACAATTCAGTATAGAGAGAGATACTGCAAAGTTGAAAGAATTCTGATAACTAACTCAGTCTCAGTTGCTCAGGTCAGCTTCTCAGAACAAAGATTTGCGAAAAGTATTATAGATTAGTAGGGATTATTGTATATGTGAATAGGCCGGACCTAGTTAGTAACAAAGTCAGCTGAATAGGTGAAAGATCGAAGATGGGACCTGCCAGTAGAGTTCAATGTAAGCAAAACTACTGCTAAGTTGTAATGTTAATAATAGTTAGTAATATTTTCGCTTGTCAGCCTGCTCCGCAATTTGATAGGCAGAAGGACTAATAGAAGAATAAGAAGATTATTCGAGATTAGTTAATTAAATAAAAGATCTAAGATGGTAGCTATATGCAGAGGTCAGTGTAGACATAAATGCCACTAAATTACAATACTAGTGAGGTAACTACTACATACGAGTAGTTAGCTGAGTTGAAGGAAAGTTTACAGAGTTAGTGATAATAGATGAGCTGACTTCTGCAAGATCTTAAATTATAAAACCAGCGTAATGTGCAGAGCAATGTTTCTGAATTGCAAAAACAATGGCTAACGTGTACATTACTTAAGGAGCCGAGCTGGTAGAGTATAAGGTCATTACTGAAATGTTGAACTAGACTGATGCAGCAAAAAAAAGAAAAAACAACAAAATTGTCAGGACAATGAGAACGCACTAGAGTGCGTAGCTAGTAAAGTAGACTTTGCCGAGGGTTTGCTGAGACGTATAAAATGCAGAGTTCGCTAAGTGCACTGCCCGAGTTAAATTGAAAAATATAGAGAACCCATCAAGCTACCAATCAACTAAATGGAGAGAAAATAAAATTGATTTTAAAATGGAAACCTATAGAGGAGTCCTAATGCAAACAATATTACAACCTATTCTTGGCAGTTGATTAGGCACTAAATTGACTTAGAAAATGCGACTAAGCCGATTAATGATTGGGTAACCGAATGGGTAACGTGCAGCAATAAATTTTATTATTATAAATTAAATGCGATTATATGGCTTTGTTGAAGTGAAGGCAATTTAAAAATTCGACTTCACTCGCATTGGCAAACGTAGTTGTAACTGGAAGTTAAATAATTTCTCTTAATTAAAAATGAATAACTAAACAAAAAACTCTAGACTTCAATTAGAAGATTAGAAAAGTTGCACATATATTCAAAATGAATGAAGTCCTCAGCCTTACAGTCCTTGTTTTCGTCATCATGGATATGGCCATGGAATATGGAATTGATGGACTGAAAGATAAATTTTTCAACGACTTTCCACAGAGACCGTTAAACTAAAAATTAAAAATTGAAAGGCGTTCTGCGCTTCAGGGCGGTGTGCGACGACGAAAGCGAAGAAATATTCCAATGTTGCTGTTAATAGACCAACGAGAACGTAGAAAGAAGGGGAAAACTTCCAACAAAAATTTCTTCTGTGGGAAGGAAAGTGTTTCCCACAGGCTATGCGGGTCCTAATTTTTCAAAATAATTATTCCAAACATTCTCTTCAACATTCCAAGCCAAGGTGTTGGTGGGTGGAGTAGCTTCAAATTGGAACGGGCCGCACTTACCATTCAAATATTTTCCCAAACTTTTACGCTCTAATCTACTGAAATTCATTCAAATAGGGGTATAAAATATTCATATATGCAGACGCGTCTCTTTACTTATTTTCCACCGAATCACATAAAAATGTTTCTTTCATTTTTTTCCACAAAATATTTTTTTATTTTTTTTTTTTGATTTCCGTTTTTAGACTTTTGTGTACTAAACTAATTATGTTATGATAAGAAAGATTCTTTGGGACTTGCTCAACACATAGTCACAAATTTCTGGTTCTTTCTTTTTTTTCTTTTTTTGAAGTCTCCAAACTAGTGATTTTATGTCAGAATACTTGCAAAAAAAGTTGCAAAAACTCGAAAAATCTATTTGATGTTTGTGATGGTTGTGATATGTTGCCCAATGATTTGCGATTTATCGTCTCTGCGATATTGCTCAAAATATGTCTATAACAGACAGAGAATTGTTTACATAATTACGTTTTATATTAACATAAATTCATACTTGTTTGCCTATTGTTTTGTGTGTCCTTTAAATTGACCTGAATACTTCAATCATCTGAACATAAACCGAATACATTCTTAAATATAACGATCAACTGTTTATACGCACATCTGTATCATTAGATATTTTCACTAATTCACCGAACAATTGTTCACACAATCTGAATGTGCAAAGGCATAGGCAATAAATAGCAAATAATTTTGCATTATTTACATCATCGAAAAGTATATTAAAATTTTGATTATGTCTAAGGCACTGGGAAATATGTTACGGATAACATTAAAAGAAAAGAACATAAACTACTTTACTTGGATAACTTGATTTCGGAAATGGAGTAAAAAACTCGCCTATCCATGGAGCGGGAAAGGGCAGAAGAGTAAAGTTCGCTTAACATGAATACAAACGCAAAATGCCTTTAAAATATTAAAACAAACTCAAGCTTCGCTTTTCAATATCTCTACTGCTGATCGAGCAACTAGTATATAGATCAACTAGTAACCGAAATACTTCAGATTACCTGTATGTATAAACGAGTGAAAATACTATAATGGAACGCGGCCCACCACTAAATACTATGCATCACTTCGTTCATTGTAGCTATTCATATAATGACTTTTCAAAGTAAGGCTTTATATATTGGGAATGGCTGGAAAAGTAATCCGATCCAAAGCATTTTCAATAGCGTTCGTCAAAGGGGTCAAAACATCTTCTTGGGTTAAAATTTTCTTTAAAATATTTCAAAAAATTTTCGACTTACAATTTGAACGCAAGAAGAGAAGGCAGGCAGACACACGGACAGAAAAGCTAATTCTGAATCGATCAGTATACTAAAAAGGCAGATCTTTGGTTCATAAACTTTTGGACCATAAGTGGATTAAGAAAATATAGATGCGCTGCCATTTTCTTCATAAAACGATTCGTAGGAAAAGCAATTCGTTCCTGAGAAAGGTCCGTTTACCGCCTAAAAACCCCATAAAAACTGAAATACAGATTAAATCAAAATGATGAAAAATCGCATATCATTGCAAAAGTTAGGAAACTGCTCTCACTGGCGCGCTTGTCTCCTACTTAAACAATACTTTCAATACTTTCAATATGTGCACATATTCTCTCTCACATATATATATTTATATATATATGAAATAAGCTATACTTATAAGGATATGATCCGTTCAAATCTAACTCCTATTATCCGTATGAGAGATCATTTCGTGGAAGCAAGCGATAAGGCAGGTTTGACTAAGTCCTTATATAAGTTCCCTAGTATACGATATGGTTTGGAAAAAAAGCACGACTTACTGCCAAGAAAATGTATATATTTCGATATATGGATCTTGTATTATAACTTTAGTATACAGTTTAGGCGGTTTACCTAACAGTTACCCGTGCAAGCATAATAACGTTTAGAAATTTGTTTAATAAAAAATGCAAAATTTCTTCTACTGTCTGTCTGTCCTCAGCAATACGATATTCGATTATGAAAATATTTCGAAATATATTTATGAGTATTTATAGCACTTTGCAAGCCGAAATAGTTTTAGGTAATTCCAAGCGAACCTTAGCTCCATCGTAATTGAGTTCCCAATCTATTACCGAGATTTTATTTAAAAAAAATAAAAAAAAAAATAAAAATAAAAAAAAAAAATAAATTTTAAATTTTGAAATCTTTATGACCGCATTTAAGAGAAAAAGGAGAAAAGTTTCCAAATTTGAAGAAACATTTTTAAATCCATGGGCCGATTTGGTTGAATTCCTTACGTAATTTAAAGAGTTTAGTAAAAAAATTGATAAAATTTTGTTAAAATTTTCTTTTCTTGTCGAACTTTTGTCGTCGTGATCTGAATTTAAAATTATATAGAGAGAGAGATATGCCTAAATCGATTCCGCACTCCATCCATTGTGATCAACACTATAGTGTCTTTGTTGTATAATGCTTTACTTTCTGCCAATATGTGTATAGTTTTCGAATGGATGCAAGTGTAGGCGGTAAATAATCCATATTAAGAGATTCGACCTTACATTTAAAGCATTTTATTTATGTTCGATTTATGTCGTTTTCGACACACAAAATATTAATATATTAACGCTTTTTTTCCAATTTTTGTTTATATTGAGTTTATTGTTCTTTGCGAAATATATTGAAATGTATGAACGTATGAATTGTTTACTTATGTACGTGCATATTAAATAGAATGCGATTGAAAGTGAAAACATTAAATACACATCATCATCGCACTATTATCGCAACTAAAATACATACATATATATATATACACACATACGTGCGTATGTTTGTGATCGAGACGTTTTGTTTAATTGTGCTGAATGTTAAAATTTTGATGTTTGTATTGTGTTTGTTGTTTACAAATTATTATTAACTCGAAAAATTTACTTAACAAAGTATCAGCCATTTCGTATTCAGTGTAAGCGAAAGAGAAGAAGAGCATGCGAAATAAAGTGTTGTTGAGCGGGCAAAGCAATTTTGAATTTCTTTTAATTTTCTTTTTTTTTTTTTTTTTTTTTATTGCTTTTTTGACATCAACAATTCTACTTATCGGAGAAGTTCGGTCGAAATATATGGAACTCCAACGAAAAAACTATACATATATTTGCGTGCAATTGTTTATCTAAAGTAACACCATATACAAATATATAAATATATTGATAGTCAGACTTATATTTGCCTTACGCTACTACCTCACTTTCAGTAAAAATTAGCGCACTGTGTCAACAAAT
Source organism: Glossina austeni (assembly GCA_000688735.1). Classification (NCBI taxonomy): domain Eukaryota; kingdom Metazoa; phylum Arthropoda; class Insecta; order Diptera; family Glossinidae; genus Glossina; species Glossina austeni. The sequence continues at coordinate 2,284,473 of KK502408.1, forward strand.
ATGTTTTATGTTTAGAATTTATATACATATATATGTATGTACATACATACATGTATATATATATATATATATATATACATTGTTTTATTTATTTTTTATTCCTTTTGTTTTTACAAAATAAAATCAATATTTATTTTGACTTAATAAAGTGCAATTTTCAGTTAAGAAAAAATATAAAAAAAATAAATAAAAAAATAAATAAATAGAAAACAAATAAAATATTTATAATGGCCTTAGAGCGTATCTTATATATATATATATATTATAACCGTAAAGCTTTTTTCAAGTCAATAAGCCGGTCAGCACCAATATTAACGATCGAGTATCGATAGTTGGCCTTGATAAATATTGATATCAAAAATTTTAATACGATATCGTCTTCTATATGTCACAAGTTATTCGTAACATTATTTTCAAAATTTAATTGAAATTTTAAGTAATTATTCAAATTTTCTACCTGCTAAGGATATTTTAATGGCCGGACGGCTATACCTCGTTTCAAACGGATTCTGTTACAGTTTTCCAGCCCAATTTATGAGTTGATAAAATTTTCAACTAGAAGGCAAATGCAAGACAGACGGATGGATAGACAGTAAGTGAAAGTTTACATTGTCGGAACATTGTATTGCAAAAAGAAAAATTTGCTCTATTCTCATATAACTTTCTGGGTCCTATTTACTCACCTATGTCTTGTTTGCCCTACGAAAATGATCCAACAATATAAGCGTTCAGTTTCAAGTATCGCTTTGCATCGCTCAAAGTTTTCAGAAAGCAGACACAGGGACGCGTCAATAAATGAAGATAAACAAATTGATTTGTAATCTCAAGTATCGTTCATATATATATATATATCGTGTGAGTATCTCAGTGTTACGAACAAGTTAGCAAAATTAATGACTGCTTAAGTTTTGGGTGCGATGCTTATAAAAATTTTCATTGTCTATAATTGTTTTGTGTATCGAGGCAGAGTTGAAAGAGTTATAGCAGCAATTTTTTAGAAATCTTTCAGTTTTTTTTTTTTTTTTGTTTTGTTTATTCAATATTTGCTCAAATGTGAAAGACATAAATCACTTAAGCTAAAGGCCTTGGTTTAATTTTTGCATAATTAGAACAAAAAAAAAGGCAGCACCAGATTTTTCTTTTTTGTTTTTTGTAAAACCAATCATTCGGGGTATAACGTCCCGTATGGGGTTAAAGGGAATTAAGATTAGAAAGAACTGAGATAAGGAGGATGACCGGCATGGGTCTAATGGGTGGGAGCGGTAGATATTACCGCACTAAGATCTGAACCCCCCCGAGACCAATGACTTGGTAAATATTGCTATTATATGGACGGCTATAAAACACATACCAATAAATCAATTAAGCAAAACAAGACAATTTCTACTACATATATGTAAGCGTGCAGTCATCGCATACACATGTCGAGATAAGTACTTAGTATGACAGAAGTGCCCAGAAGTTGTTATTATCCATGGAGTACAAAATACAGACAACCGACCTAAATATTTAATTGAAAATACGATAATACCCGGTACCCGGTACGCTTAGATAAGAAGCAGCGACCCGGGCACCCCAACGGGTGCTATGCAAGTGAAATCAAGCTTGGTCTTGTTCAGAGAACATAGGTTCGGAGGAAACAGAGACGCTTAATAGAAAATATAATCACATCCGTCACTATTGATTAAGTAAAGGTCCACCACGGCCAGCTGCACTTAGTTAGAAGCAGTTATCAGTAATGAGGGTCCACGTTACTTGTATAGTTTATGTTTGAAAGGAGTAAAGAAGGTTACTAGAAAGCGTAAGCGCCCGTTGCGCCTTAATAGCCGTCTAAGTAAGAATCGTTAATACTAAGTCTGAGTTTGCCGGTTCAAATTACAAGGCGATAGAATTTCCTTTCGTTGTACGTATAGGGATTGCTCAGTCGGTAAAGTCATAACACTTACCGATCGGGCACAGACCCACTAGGCTGTGGCTTTTTGCCCATTGCCTTTCTCCTTCGTTACTACTTTTCAACCGCCGCTGTATTATACGGATAAAAGACTTCGCCTGAGTGATTGCCGATATGATACAAAACAGAAAAAAAAAAGAGAAAAAAAAGATTACGAATAAAATAAAACGAATAAAATAAAACTTGTATTTTTTTTTTTTTTTTTTTGAATTATGAGGTTAAGGACAACAAATTTGAAACTGATGACAAGTGATTAGCTCGTAATGTTGTGAAGATCCTCTTCAATGGCGAGAAGTAGAAAAACTAACAATCGAGTGAAATAGTGATAGTCATGATAATGAAGAATGTCTGTCAACGATTCACTTTGATCGCTTAAGATGATCAACATTTTTTTTTTGATTAATCTTTTGTTCCAATTTATAGCAATAATGACATTTTTTTTTTTTTTTTCTTATTATGACATGACTCATGACATAAAGCATTTGTCAGAATCAACCGCTCCCTATAGCATAGACTGACTACACCAAACCACATCACATACTAACATACAACAATAGTCGGTATTGTAAAGTTCCTACGGGTCTTGTGAAACCCTAAAAAAGAAAAACTATCTTAAAGCGATTGTTTTCTCTTATTATTTGTTAAAGAATAAAAATCAAGCGTGAATTTTTGTTTTTGTTGTAATTGTTCTGTTTAATGTTTAATTAGTATCGCGCGCAGACACACACATTGTAAATAAAAATTAAATTCACGAGAAATACACTTTTTTTTTTTTTATACATTTTAATATGTCTGTCAATATTGATGATGGCGGTGGCGGTGGTGTTGGCGGTGTCGGCGATGGTGATGGTGGCGTGTCCAATGCGTTGGCTGTTTATTTTACTGGCAATTACATATGTATACACATAATGTACTTGTCGAAAATATTGCCTTCGAAAATATACTCGAAAAAATTTCTCAATATAATTTACGAAATGCCTGCACTCAACAGGATCATCACATGTAGATGTGAAACCAAGTTTCATGGTTAAATGCTGAATAAATCTTTTAATAAATCTTTTTTTTTTTTGCCATGTAATGCGATACAATTTTAATATGAGACAAGAGAGACAAGAATATGAGAAGAGAGAATTTTTGTGAGAAATTTATTATAATAATTGTGCATTTTCGCTTTTAAGAAAATATTTCGTCCAAGTAATGATATCTTCATTTCTCTCATTTCAAGATTTAATGAAAATATTTTTTGCAAAAGTTTGCAAGTTTTCTTTACAAACAACACTATGCTCGGGATTTCATTCAAAGCTATGAGAATTCCAGATATAGCAAATTTTTATTTTATTTATTTATTTTTTGTTTTATATAGTTTAGATTTTGAGTTGAGTTCCATTCGATATAGTTTCGGTAACGAATATAAACGTCTTTGGCAGTATAGAAAAACTGATAAGTTTATGCGCATGCCTACGAGCAGTGGACTAATTGTAATGAATGTGTTCGTCTAACACTTTCAATCATTTCATAGGCTTTAATTTGAAATTGAGATCAGTCGCGGTTTCCACTCTACAAAATCGCATATGAATGTTAAATAAGAAAATAATTTAACTGAGTACAGTTTTGCATAGTCAAAGCAATTTAAAAGCTTTTACTAATAAATTCTTTTGGCTGTCATGTTATGTGTTTAATAAGCATATTGTTTCATATGAATTTTATGAAGTGATTTTTTATTTTTTTTTTTTTGATTTTTTTCATCTCCAATGTATTTAACGTATGCCATGTGGCAGCAATATGTTAGGAGATGAACTAAAAATATAAATGATGCAAAATGCTTTACATTTCTCTTCCAAAAAAAAAAAGAAAAAAAAAAAGAAGAAAAATAAAAAGAAAAATATGTAAATAAATAACACTAAACCAATAAAAAAATTTGGGTTAACTTGCTATGGGATTAAGTATTAAACAATGATTTTTAATAACCATTCAGTTAGTCCAAGTTAACCGAAAATAACATCAAACATTATATGCGTCATTAAAACTTAAAGAAGCAGGAAACGTATGCCTATCGTTTGCTTTTATTATCAAACAAATCTCATTCGTTTTATAGTTTTTTAAAAACTATTATATAATATTTTTTATTTTTTTATTTTTTTTTTTTATATTTTTATTTATTTTCTTTGCTGTTGTTGTTGTTGTTGTTGTTGTTGTTGCTAATACTATATGATTAATGTTCGATATGACATACAAACACACACACACACACACACACATACAAATACATTTTATTCTTAACAATCTTTACAAGTTCTTGCTTTCCAACTTAACCCGCGAAAAGAATAAAAATAAAAAAAATAAAAAAATCAAAGTAATGTTAAAATATTGAATAAGAGAGGCAGCAGACACTCCTTGATAATGGATAGCAAACACTATGGAAATAGTTTAAGCTTTTTATATATGCAAAACTTGGGCAATAAAATAAAAAGTCACAGAAAACAAAGAGAAACCGAAAATTATGGTTTTATCAAAAGCAAAAACATACACACACACACACGCACACACGCACACAAAGAAATAAATGGGTAAAATAAAAGTTTAACACTCCAGTCACGTTTTTTGAAAATTTTTAGCCGTTCTAATAGACTGCAAAAAATTCGAAAAGAAAATAAGCGCAAATTTCATACAAGGGATAGCCAGCCAGTCAGTCAGTCAGTCAGTCATATTACACAGTTTATGAAAAGAGATTTTTATTTTTTTAGTAAATTATGAAAAATTGATTAATCAAATGAAAAAATTGGTAAAAATACACTTTTTTTTTTCTTTTTCTTTTTCTTTTTTTCTACATAAACACATCTGAAGCTTAAGCTTAAAACTTCTCATGCAAAAGAAAGGAAAAATAAAATAGCAGAGAACAACACTTACTTAGGTAACTTAGGTATCATGTAGGCATTTATTTAAAGGGGAATCTCTTGAATTCTTGAATACCGAGAACAACGTTGTATGGGCTGTGAAGAAATCCCCTTTAAAATAAAGCAGTGTTAGTGGATCGTTTAGGTTTAATTTTGAACTGAATTTTTATATGAACGACGTTAGTGACGTCTATAGATTAAATTATAGAGGTCACGCACAGCATATTTCGTGTGTTCTTTTTAAGTAGTTTTTCTCTACAAGTTCCCTAACAATCGCATTCATGTTTGTCATCGGTTCACGAACATTCTTAAGTCTAATCTGCAAGCGCAAACTTGGCTTAAAAATAAGCCAACAATTTTTGCATTTTTTGTCTATAGTTTCCCAAGTGACAAGAGGACAGACAAAGCAACATAGCGGTTAAGCGGTTTAGGTTTTTAAGACTATGTCGAATTGCATCGAATTGATCGTTTGATGACAGCGTTCAGCGTTCAGCGTTCAGCATTCAGCTTTCTATTGAGGACGTGGGAATCCACGATCCAGTTACCGTAAATCTCTCGAACGAATCGATTGATGGATGGTGTCGGTTAAAACCTTAACATTGATCAACATCATTAGCGATTTGCCGTCCAGTTGAAAAACAACATTTTCGCATTCCCGCATTCGTTCCCGGCCTAAATTATGTTCGTGTTTTTCTTTTGTGATGGTACGACGCGTTTTTTATCTTTTCTTCTTGATCAACACAAAGCTTTCATTTTTTTTGATCTTCTGTAAGGATTTGACGAGAAATTCATACAAACCTATGTATAGTTCTGAGTATTATATACGAAATGATCATATCTTACTACTTACAGGCATCCTGCGTTCGATATGGGTATGGGTATGAAAACTGAAATCTAACACTTTCATTACTACGTTGGCAAGGCGTAGAATAACAAGTCGTTGTAGTAGAAGCATAAGCACTAACAACAGCAATTACCAACATAACTGTCTATTTGTCTGTCGATTTGTTTATGGTACATATCTAGTTAGAATTCACATATATATATATCTATATGTATATATATATTGTTTACACAATCAACCACAAATACTGTGTATTTCTACACAAAGTGCAAGCAATATCGATACTCGGAAGAATAGCAAACAAGTCCGTCCATCCTTCTAACTCCTGCCTATCAAACTTTTAGTCTATTTAGAAGGTGAGAGTGCCTGTGTGTGGCTACATAAAGGAAAACCAATAAATGCTTCATAAACAACTCATCAGGCAAAAAAAACACATCTACTCATCACGACAGTGATGATGATTGTGTATGATGATGATGATGATGATGAGAATATTATTACCACAAGTTTAACACAAACAGGGGAAATATTATATTCGATTTGGGGCGACTGCTTTGATGCCGTTTCCTTGCCTGGACATATTTTAACAAAAATTCCTACGATTGACTTAATCGAAGAAGTTGTCATTCTTCTGCTTGCCGTGGCTTTCAAGTAAAGAAATTCAATTGTTTTTTTTTTCAAAATATTTTGAGTTTCGAAATCTTGGCTATAGTAAGATCCTTTAAGCGATCGATCTATGAAATTGAACAGGTGTTATAGGTGTTAGTAGTTGAACCTATAACGCCCCATAAGGTCATGTTCATGTTCAAAATTCAAAATTGTTTCTCTTATCGACTGCAAACGATATGATGAATAGCGCTCGGCACTAAAACTTTTGTTGCCTTGTTTTCATTTTACGTTGTCTGGCTATGCATGAGCAAATGAATCTTAATCTGTGCCTTTGGAGCAATAAAGGAAAAGAAAAAATAAAAAATAAAAAATAAAATATTTGGTGAAGAAACTCTAACGCAATAAGTGCGATAGACAAATATTATTGAGCAGAATCGAGAAAAAAGTTCAAGCCACAGGTAGTTTGGTCGGGTTTAATTGAGCTCCGATTTCAACTGAGAAAACCTACAAACATAATAACAATGAATGCATAGACTTGAAGCAGTAGGGAAAGGCGGACAGGCTGACTTTCATCGAGAGAAGATAAAGTTGAAAAAGTTCATGATAAACCGGGCAGAAGATATATTTATGATAAGTGCGACATGTGGCAATAACTTGATGCCTTTTACTTTTTCTTTTTTCTTTTTGCTTTCAAGCGAATGGCTTAGGAAAAGGAAAGAATTTAAGCTAAAAGAGTTGTTTACATAATTGCTAGCAAGTAATTGAAAAATACTGATATTATAGCTAACTTTTCTATGGTATCTTCCTTATCCTACGGCTCAACAAAGTTTATATTTAATTAAAACAAAAAAGAAAAAAAAAAAATACATGAATGAAGGAATGAATTCCACTTGAAAATTCCACATGTTTGCTAAAAAAATACTCTTCCATAGGTGAGCACTACGGATGTGTAAACAAATTGCTGTCTTTAAATTTTATAACACACAATATAATGTTTTCCCCTGATTCTCCTAAAGTGTGTATAAAATAATTTTCGAGACCGCGCAATAAGTCGAACTCTGCGTCGACTCTAATTTGAGGAAATGTTCCGGTGACTTTTGGCGGACTATGAAAAATCAATCCTATGCAATGTCACGGCAACAAAATCTTGGTGCAAATGAGAGGCACAATCAAAGCCGATTATCATTGGCTTGCCGTCCTTTGTACGTTGCAATAATCCAACGTAAGTGTTGCTCAAGAATGTTAAGACCAACAACTGCCTGTTGTGACGATCATCGAAGGCAACGACAGCAATATATAAAAAAAAACAGTTATAGGATGTTCTGGGTAGGCATGACGGCACTCAAGCGCCCGATTGGAAAGCACACCCAAGAACATAGGCTTAATAAGGAAGTAAGAAAGTTATATGTGCCAAGGCCCGCAAATAGATTCATGGCGAACAACAACAACAACAACCTCAGCTGAAATCATAGAAAATTTTATCGTTTTTTTTGGTTAACATTTCATCCGAGTGACTTAATCTCAATACTCGTACTTCATCACCAAGGTCGCAAGTAAATTTTGGATGCATATTAAAGATCATTGCCGCTGATCGCATACGGATCATAAGTTTGCTTGTCAAACCAAACCAATCTTTCACGATTTAATCCTCTTTCCCATCCATTACTTTCTTCCTTTCACTCTTACAATCTCGTGCAATTTTTCAATTTTGTACGAAAGCGAAACTCAAAAATTAAACTCGTACTCGTGCGCTGACAGCTCACAGGCTGAGCTGAAAAGTAGATCTGCCATGTCAAGAGCGGGGGCCTATCTTAAAACTATCCTCTTCCACTACTCCAACTTCTCTTCAACTTTTCTCGCTTTTATTCGCTTTTATTCATATTTGTTTTGTTTACCAAGAAAAACGATAAATTTTTATTCGCTTAGACTTATTACCCGGTACGGTACGATTAGTCATCATTAAAAATCGATTGTGTTGTAAAAATTTTGAACTTTCTTTGTTGTGTGTTTAGTGTTTTTTTTTTTTTTTTTCTATAAAATACTCAAAGATGAAAAGAAAGGAAAACAAAAGACACAACGAAAAGTTCGACAAAAAGTCTACGTGCGAATGAATTTTCTTACTGTCCGATGTATGCATGATCATGAAACTTATGCTAAAACAATACAATGCAATGCAAATCAAGCTGCAAGAGATGCAAAAGCTTGAGCGAGAGAGAGGCAGAGAGAAAGAGCATATGAATAAAATTTGCATCAGAATGAAAAGAAGAAAAATACTAATAAAAAAAAAATAAAAAAAATAAAAAATAAAAAATTAAAAACATGAATAAAATGAGTTGAAATGCATGTTAACACCCCTTATAATGTTGTTTGTATTTTATGGTCATTCTGTACATAGATGCGTGTGTGCATATATATATATGCGTGTGTGTGTGTGTGTGTGTGTGTGCGCATTTATGCATATTTGTATGAATTATGTTCATACACAAAAGTGTATAGATTGGCTTGGCCAATAGCCAACATTTGCAGGCAAACAGACGAAATAGAAAAAAAAAAAAAAAAAAACACAAAAAATTGCATTGATTTCGGTGCTTCGCTTATTGTTGTTGTTTTTGATTTTTTATGTTCTATGCGCAATGTAGACGCAAAAATAACGCTGATGCATAAGAATTCAACAAAGAATTAATAAAAAAAAAAAAAAAAAATTATTTTCCGGATTTTTATTAAATATTTTAATAAAAGAACACTACGTAATATGTTATATAAAACCCCACTCTTCCACATCCCTTCCTTATGCTGACATTAATAAACATTATCGTAAATAAATCGAGTCACTATTCGAGATTTAAAAATGAAGTGTAAACTTTAACTTCGTTCTTCACTCAGATAAAACTAAGCTACGAAAATCAATTTGTGCAGATGCTGTCCGCCTTATCTTCCTAACCATAAAGCCTTTTTTTTTTACACCCATCACCATATCTAGTCATATATTCATTTTGTCAAAACGTTTGCAACGCCCAGAAGGTAGCTTCAGATACCCTACATATATTCTGAATTGATTTAAGCATGTCCGTCTGTATGTCTGTCGGTTTAATGCCTGTTGTAAATAATCTCCTGGCCGCAAAAATAAATCTATCGGCTTCAAATTTGGCACAAACATTGGAAGTTCTTACACGCAGATTGTTATTGAAAGTGGGCTAAGTCGGTCGAAGGACATGCCTACAGCGTCACGTAAACTTAGAGTACTTCTGCTTTTTGAAGGGAATGAAAAATTGGTTTTTTGCTTATTACTCATACATTATTATAGCAAATAAATGTACAAAAATTTGAACGCATATTCTATGGGCGATGCTGTAGCATTTGTGTATAAAAACGGAAACAATTGACCACGCCTACCCAATATTATGGTGTATTAAAATTTAATTGTTTTTTCAATACGTTTATAGCGCGCGGAAACAAGCTTCCAAAACCCCATAAAGTATACAAATTCTTGGCCAATTTCAAATTTGAAATGCACCTACACATGTCCGCCTATTTGTTTGTCCATCTGTCTGTTAGCGCAGCATTGTAATGATGCAGTTCTCCCGTTAGCGAAAAAGAAGATATCGCTTAAAAATTTACAAAAGAATTTGGAGTTAAACTAAAATTTTGAAAGGACACGCCTACAATGCCCGCATGCCTATGCGATAAAAACTTTTTTTTTCAAATACTTTTTCTTTTTTAATTCTCCGATTCCCGAAATCTCCGATTAACCGAAATATTGCCCAAAATTCTCTACAACTTTTTCCCATCTTTCTGGCAACATGACTGTAGCGTGTCGAGAGAACGATATTGATTTGGCAGCGATTCGACTATCGATCCATTTTCAGTATTCCAAAACCGCGTGCCAAGTCATGCTGTATCGATCTAAACAAGTAGTAATCGGAAGGCGCTATGTGTGGTGAGTGCGCTGGTTGCGTCAGAACTTCCCATCCGAGCTGCAACAGTGTATCGATGACAATTCTTGCAACAAGTGGCCCAGCATTGTCGGGCAAGGGGATGACTGTGCGCCTGTTAACCACCATGGCTCGTCTTTTTTGCAAGAATACATCGTTCAATGCTGTTCAGCTGGTGTCGTTAGACATCTGCAGTAACAATTTCGAATCGGTTTTGGCAGCACGACATACACTACACCTTACTGTTACTAACATATGCACAGGAAGTCTTTGTGGCCATAAATATTCGATTTCGGTGTCGATGTGGATGGCTCTCCTGGCGGAACGAATGATTTCTGGGCTTGGTATTGTCGTGGCAGATGCCTTCTTCCCTTTTATTCTTGGCAAGCAATGAAACCGCAATGTTGGAGTGATTCGAAATTACATCGATTCATATGGCAGCCATTTTGCCTGCGCTTGAAATCAAAACCGAAAATGACCATAAGCTTCTGAAAGTGTTTGATGGGCTTTAGCAGGCGGTTTCTTCAAATCAAACCATAAAAGTGACGAAAATGCAATTATGAGCATTCCATGATTAGCGTCCCTATGCACTGAATGGAAGGCAATTGTTTTATGTATAGAAAGGTGAAGATAATCGAATTTAACCGCTGAAAATTACTTTATCATTTTCACATCAAAACACATCTAAATACACAAACATTTCAATTCATTATCACACGCCCAAGTATAAGGACTTAAAATATCAATTCTGTTAGATGTTTGCATTTATTTGAGACGCAGTTAATGCGAATGTCTCGATAAAAAAAAAAAAAAAATTCATTAACACTAATCTACACACAATTGTAAAATGTTGTAAATGTTTTGTTGATTCGAACTAGTCAACCTTTCCGATTAATATATATATTATTTTGCGTCATAAGCATTCGACAGACTTTGTAGATAGATAGCAATATGTGTATGAATGGATAAAGCAGATGTGATAATAAAACCATTATTTAACTTTTATGATACTTTTACATAATTATTAATCGATTGCTTATTTTATGGACGGTATTTAAAAAATTGCGAATAATGAAAAAAATTAAAAAATAAACAAAAACAAAAACAGAAACACATACAGACCGGTCGGCCGGTCGGTCATTCGATAATCGGTATTTTAAGGCCTGTAATTAAATGTCTGTGCGCTGCAAGAAAAAAAAAAAAAAAAGAAGAAGCAAAATGATGATAATTGACTTTTTGAATGCTTCGTATATAGTGTTTTTCATTTCTTGTTTTACTTATTTTTTTTTTTTTATTTTTTATTTTTTATTATTATTATTATCATTATAAAAAGTCAAGGTTTCTTTAAAATGCCTTTTTAAAAAAGCCTCAACTTAATCAGTTAGAGTTCGCCGCTTACTTTGAATTTATAAATTCGAGATCGTTTCCCAATTGAAATCATGATTTTTTTATATCGAATTATTTCTAGTCGAGAAACTCCTCAACTCTTACTGGAAAGAAGAAAATCTTTTCAAATTTAACTCATGATCTCCAACCGAGTTCCAAGCGCTATTTCAGAATCGAAACTAAATTACAATCAGCACCATATTTGTCACATGAATAGGAATTAAGATTACAACTCTGGCCTAATGCAATTCAATCGAAATTGAAGCACATTTTCCATCATTTCCACTTTTTCTTATTTTTTATTTATGTTTTTTTTTTTTCATATGACAGGAGGCCGGTAAGACCGGCATAAAGTGCCGTCCTGGGCTGTGTATGGCATTTTAGTAAATGGTAGGCCTTTTTAAACTACATATTTAATAAACAAAATGGCGAAACTTGCTCTATGCCTGTCCCCATACTTTTCAAGCAGAAAACTTATCCACTAAAAGACCCCATATTTACAGATCGTCATAAGAATGGAAGTCCTGCTCAGGGAAATATTAGATCATCGATTGGAAAAAAAATGCTAACCAGGAAGGGAGCAATGTCTGATGATGGCAGATGGACAGATGCCAGATTCCAGCTTAGGACTATTTAAATTTCGTAAACTCTGAAAAAAAATTTTCGTTTGAATAGTCAAAGAAGACTTGTCGCAGCCTTGCTTTTCTTCTATTTGACAAAATTCTTTGATTTTTCGTTCGGAATACATTGTGAAAAGCCCTCGTAATCTTTGACCTTCACACATTAATTTAATTCTTTGTTTGCTTACGAAGACTTATGGAATTTCCCTCTCAGCGGAGTTAGAAGAGTCATCGCAGCCTTTCACTCTAACACACTAATCAGACTCTCGGTTTCCTGTCCAAGAGTTTTCAATATTCCTTTAAATAGCCTAAGCAAAGTTGTCTTTGATCGAAATATTTCAATAAGGATATATTACGTTAGTGCGGATACATACGTCTATATGTCCGTTCGTCTGAACTTTTATGCTCAAGCTAAAGATTGCGCATTTTTCAAATATTTTGATAAAATTTGATACATCGACATGTTTTGGACGAACGGACGAACACCATTGAAAATGCTTTAGATCGGAGCACTTTTTCGACCACTTCCCATATGATGCACTATTTTGATAAGTTATTGTATGAGTAACTGTATTAAGCGAACTGCTGCAGGGTATTTAATGATGGGCCATGCCTCACTATAATGTTCTTACTTGTTTTTTCAATTATAAGCTTTAAGCCGTCTCAATAATATTTTCTTCTATGATAATATCAAATTTAAATTCTTGTAGATAGATGTACGGAATATGCTTTGAGCAAAACAAAAAAAAAGAAAACAAGAAGCACATAATTAATTAGAAAAGCAAGAAGCGTTTCGAGGTCTCATTAAAGCTGACTAGCATATGTAGGATATAATTTTTTTTTTTTTTTTTTTTTGTGTTTGCAATAATTAATTGAATCGAGTCGTTTATTAGACAAATTATAATGATTTGTAATAAAAATTAAAAAAAAAAAAAAAATAGAAGAAAAAATTTATTTAAATATTTAAGTTTTATTTAAATAAAAAATATTTAAAAAATTTTGAAAGCACTTTTTCACATTCGCAAATTAAATACAATTAGTTTGCAGTGTAAACCTATTAAGAATTATGTCACATTCCAATTGAAATCGAAACATTTATCTTTATAGGCGGGTGGAGCTCTGTCACTCTAAAGTGTGTCTAAAACTATTGTTTTTTTAAAAATATTTTTTTTTTTTTTATTTTTTTTTTTTTTTTTTTTTTTTATCAATTAACAGTAAGCTTTAGAACGATTGTCGCTTGTGCTGATGATGATGATGAAAATGACACAGATTTGTGCGTGTGACCAGAGTAAATAAGAGAATTAATAAAAATATTTCTACCAATTAATCGGAAGAAATGATGTAATCTTTGTTTGTTATTTCTCAGAAGAAAAAAAAAAAGGTTAAAAGGAGTCACTCAGCATATTTAAGTTAACATACAAGTACTTGAACAACTAATTAATTGGTGACGTTTTTAAAACACTTCATTTGATTTCTTTATTAATTAAATTCATTTAAAAAAATATTTATTTATTTATTTATTTATTTTTTTTTTCATACATTTCCTCTCAACAAATGACATATAGACATATGAATTAATGCATATATTGATTTTTATATGTATATACATTTGTTTTTTCCTTTTTTTATGCGATTCCCTTCCGCATCAAAGTAAATTCCGATATACATAAGCGGAAAAAGAAAACCTTATCTATCGACCTCTAACCGTAATAGTTTATCTAGTTTCCCTCCTCAGTTGATAGTTTAAACAAACACAAGGGAACTCGACTGTGGTCCACTTTTACTAGCGAAAGATTACACAAAGGCCGAGATTACTCGGCATTTGTTGCTTCATCTCTATCCCGACCTAGTCTTGATGGATACGATATGAAATTTTTCTCATGTAATGGGTACAATAAGATGTGTGTGAATGTATGCAGCACCCACAACGATTTAATAAACATTCAACTTTTATTACACTAATCCATTTAGAAGCACCTACTCAGCCAATTAACGGAATCAATTCGTCTTTCAAATCATTACTCCGACTCAATTGTGTAGCGTACGATGTCATATAAAGACTTGATTCCCAACGAGTGTTTTTAGGTTGAAACGAGTTCCAAGAACTATCTCATCTCATCCAAATTATTTGCATTTATTGAAAATGCTAAAGTATTATATATATCTCACGATAATTGTCGAGAACTATTGGCATTTTTTTTTTTATTGACAACGCAGTTCATCTTGGGCCAGGACCTTCAAACTTGTTATAAATTTCATCAAAATTCTTAAAAATTATTAAATTATTATTGATCGACAGGCCAGCCATCGTCTTCCATCCAAACTATGCATGTTTTGTGTTGATGGCTTCATTTCAATTAATTGAGAAATATTGATGTGTCCGTCGTGCAGCCCGAATGTCGACCCGTTGGATCTTCATTTGTTTTGCTCTTCAAAAATCGCCCTACATTTGAGTTTGCCTTGCATTTGTATATTTCCCTTATCTAATATATATGTATGTCCGAAAAGTATAGATAATAATATCTAGGAAAAGATTAATGCATTAATAATCTCAGAGAGTGTGTACAAGAGTTGCTCCAGATATAGCCGATCTGACAAAAGGAAACATGAATCTTTTTATTTCCTTGGAAACTCTTCTCTTAGCTCGCTAAACTTCTCCTAACGAAGCGCAGTACATTCACGAACATACTCACAGAGAAGATCATCAAATTTCACGAAATCGACATCATACGTAGTGCGCATCGCAACCATTTTTCCAAGTTTGTAGAGGGAAAACAATCCGTTAGGCTAATGGAAGCAAAGCTTCCTCACGTCTGTGAAGTAATGCATTATTTTAATGAAAGAACTTTGACACCTTCACCTCTTCTCTCTCTTAATTCATTCCATTGTTTTGATAGTTGCATCGTATTAGAACACAGTGCACAGAGCACAGTGAATATCAATGCAAAAGCTTGGCTTTATTTTTATGAAACATTGCCGAATATTCAAGTGGAACATTGTCCCGAAACTGTTTTTTCTTCTCTTACGAGCGACTGCTGCATTTATTTTACGCCTAACTTTCAGGTCCAAATTTTCATTCAATGATCGAAACACAGTACCTTTCGATATATTTATCTACTATGTCCCTTTGCTGCCGTACTTTCACTTCACTTCGTACAACCTCTAGTCTAATATTCTATTGTTGTAAACGAAGAGCAAATCTCCCGTAAAAATGACTTTAGCTCGATTTTAATAACAGTTGAACTGAGACCTTTGATATAAAAGTGTTGCGTCCATCACTTGTCAATGAACAATTTCTTTACATGTTTACTAATCTTCGGAGATCTTAGCTACCTTTATATAATAATTTTATAAGGTCCCCGAGTCGTGATTTGTCGCTCTTCAGATTCGCGATGTGATGTAAATAAAAAGAAAAAAAAAAAAAAAAAAAATTTTTTTTTGTATGAAATATGAAAGAAAAATTAACATATTCGCGGTTTTTGTTGACTGCTGAATGTTGTTAGTTGATGCTCACTAAATGTGTCTAAGCCGCCCGCAAACAAACTTAGCGGTACAAAAACTAACTAACTAATTATTTTAGCAAAAGTAAACAAAAAAATAGAAGAAAAAATAGAAAAGAAAAAAAAAAAAAAAAGAAGAAGAAGAAGAAGAAGAAAAAAAAAACACAAAAAAAGAATACCATTCAAATGTCAACTGCCATCAGCTTGACAGATAAGGTAATTACTGTAGCTAATGCAGCCCACAAGACGTGTTCTTTATATTTTCTTATTGTACCATTAACATAAAAAAAAAAATGATAAATTTACATAAATATGTAAACAACGTGTACTGGTTGAAGTCTGTCAATAGCTATTGAACATCTTTTTTTTTTTTTCTTCGTTTTCATGTTCGCCGAATGTCATTAACGTTGCATTACTTACTTAAAGCGAAACTATGTCATAAATGCTATTAATCTGTAAAAAGTAGTATTTAATAGAATTTAAACTTAAAACGAAATTAAAAAAAAAAAAAAGGGAAAAAGAGAGAAAAAAATATTTATATAAATTCTTAAAAGATCTTTAACATATGACTAATATCGGTATATAACAGCACTCCCCTGCATATAATTCAGTTCGTTACGTTTTGCTAGCTATAGCTAAATAAATGACTTCATCGCCAGTTTTGCTATATATATATATATATATGTATTTTTTTTTTTTTTTTATGTATTTTTTTTTTTTTTTACTTTTTTTTTATATTACTATTATTATTATTTTGTATTATAGTTGTTATTATTATTCGAAGTTTAAATTGTTTGTGCTATAATTGTTGTATAGTGCCGGCACTATATTTTATTTGTCGACATAAATTATTTTGTAATATTTTGCAATTTTGCAATTTTGTTAGCGTCTTATTTTTTTTATTATTTTCATATTTATTAATGAAATAAGATTTTATTAAATAAATTAACTACTAACTGACTGATCGCATTTTATTTTATACTTTGTAATTGCTTATCATCGATCACTTAACAAAGTTCATTCGTAATGTATTTTTGTTTTTGTTTTCTATTTTTTATTTTTTTTTTTTTTCACTTCCTGACATTTAAATATTAATTATTAAAATCTAAAAATAGTGCTAATAAAAATGCATTTAAAACTTTAGAGTAATGTGTGATATCAGTGTGCATGCAAAATGAAGAAAAGTGAAAATTTTAGATCACATTTCGCATATAGCAGAGCACTCAACAAGTGTAGCGAATGTGATTCATGAACACGTGGTACGCACTTTGAAAATATTACGAGAAACGTTTAGAGATTTATTTATTTTAGTTACACTTGCAAGTGCACTTACTCTCCCACTCCCACTTGCAACTCTTTAACTCAACTTTATAAACTAGAAATATATTCGATTTATTTTTCTTTTTTTGCAATTTCAACATTCGCGATCATCGTGGACAGACATAACCTCAGACCATATCACAGAAATAAAATAATGTACAAATGCTAAGCGTTCCGAAGCGTATCGAATGTTAAATTTAATATGCTCAACTAATTCCTTGTTAATAAAAAATGCCAGTGCTCATTAAACTGAATTTAGACGAGGTTTTTTTTACGAAACAGTGACGTGGCATGAAAAAAGTGAAAATATTTCAAAAATTTCATCCTTTCTACGGCGACAAGCTTTAGTTTTATTTATTTATTTATTTATTTTTTTCTTTTTTTCGATCACAACAGACCGATGAACCGAAAAATGTCGGTATATTAGATTTGACTTTTCGTTCGCAATATCGCGAATAAAAAATCCAAAATGCTCTAAAGCATATTTATTTGTTGAAATTGTTGTAAAATTCCAAGTGGATTTAGCAATGTGTCCATCTGTCCGCTTATCGATCTATTTGTGATATATTGTTGCAACACCCAAGCTTGCAAAATTTGTTATAGCCAACTTAAACACAGAAAGCATAGCACAAGTGCACAACAAGTTGTCAGTTATAAGAAGAAGCATTTTTTTGCGAAAAATTTACAAAAAGATATTCAGCTTTACTCAAAGTAAAACATTTTATCTTTTACAAAAATCAGTAATAATTGATTTCGCGTGCCTCACCCACATTCACATCGACTCACATCGAGATAGAAAACATTAACTTGAAATCCATAGCAAATGTCGGCTTAAAACTTACTATCAGCATATAAAAGACGGCACAATTCATTTGCAAATAATTTGGAATAATTAAAAAACTATATGTCACTAAATTATCGAAAGCTTGCGATAAGCTACAAGATCTAAACAAGATCGACGTAAGTATTCACTACAGCGGTGTAAAAGTGAAGAAAATTATGTTTCAGAAAATATTCTGCAATTTTTCAATAACAATATATTGGGTTGAGGTGGGGAGCATCAGAGCTTCCTCCCATTACACGCCGACAATATTTTCTACTTTGAATATGAGCAGACAAGAGCAGATCATATATCGAAATGTCGAAGTGTCCTCGTCTCCATTCGCCCAACACTAGAGTACGACAAGCATGTAAACACAAACTGTTGCTTGGAATCTTTCGACAACAGTGTGCTTAGTTTCCTCGCCATTCTTAAGCACCGGAACAGTGTAGGCTGCGTTTTGGTTATGAGAAAAGCAATACGAGACAAAGATCCAACATCAAGGCTTTTAATGGAATCACTTAGCTTTCTCAGCGTTCTCACTCGTTGGTCCTGAAGTTGTGTCTCAAGCACTTCACTTGTGACGGTTTCCTATCGCCCGTCTTGTTGCTACCACGTCACTCGAACTCGAACGTTCCTTTGTGAAGACCATTTGCTCTTTCGTGTCTCTCTCCTACTTATAATCATTTCTGGCCATCACGTATGGAGGACTATCCCCTAAATTTCTCAATATTAAAAAAGCAAAAAAATTAAATTTATTTTTTTTTTTTTTTTTTTTTTGTTATATTCTCTATAGGTGAGTGGATAATGGAAAGGTTCGCAAATAATTTTTTCACTTCTTATTGTGATTTTCAAGAGTTAAAATTATAAAACACAACGTATTCCCTGATGTTCAATGCGATTTGCATAACGGTTAAAACAGTGTGAATACTTGATTATCTATAAATGAAATCGTAATGCGTCGATGATGTCGATGATGATGATGTCATTGGCAATATTTGCATGAAATAAACGTGTATGCTGAACTTTAAATATGTAAACAAACATATGGATGCCAAAATGAAATACATATGTCATGATATCATTGCAACTCTCAATCAGAGCTAATAAAACATCCAACAATCAAAGGCAATGTCGCTGTGAAAATGCACTAAACTAATTAAACATTTAATTTTTATGAAAAATGTTGCGGGAAATCTGCGGGATGTCATCATTAATTAATAGCGAGAAGACATCGCTAAAAAAGAAAAAAAAAAAAAATAAGCCTATGCAGAAGCTCTGTCTGGCGGTCCGGAAAGATATATGCGTAAATTGAGAAAAGTAGAAGTGGAGACAAAAGCATTGACGGGTGCTCGATTTGAAAGAGCTTTAGTCGAATATTTTGCGTTTAAATTAGTTTTAATTTCCGTTAAGGATTTATGCATAGACACAAGATACTTGCAAATCTGCATATATTTATTTATTTATTTATTTATTTATTTTTTTTGTGAATTTTTGAGTCTTCTTTAATGCATAGCTTCGAAATAAGCTAACCACGCACGTCTAACTTTATTGCCTCTCTTCTTCTTATTGTTTCTACCAATTTTTTTTTTTTGCTGGCGCTAAAAGCACCGCTGTAAACTAACTAACTTTTTGTAAACAAACTCGTCTCACTTAGTCTTTAAGTGCTTCACTTAAACAACTGCAAACACATCACTGCCACCACGGTCGCGCTGCCGTCACCACGCAAGCACGACCGCCATGCGTTGGTTTTATAAACGGTTGTTTGTTCGTTCGTTCGGTCGTTCGGTCGTTCGTTCCTTACTGTTTATGAACAATGTGTTTACTAATCTCTTCAATATAAACATATATACATATTATATATACATTGGTTCTCTATGTGGGCATATCCCTCAAGCAAAACAACATTCATCATAGCATCAATGATTGATCAATGAGTTAAAGCGACCGTCATAAATATTCAAAAAAGAAAGAAAAAAAAAAAAGAAAAACTAGTTAAGATCGATTTCAAACAAACAAAACCATTATAAATCTTTATATTGAAAAAACCGAAAAAGCGTAGCAAATTTTCTCTACACTTAGTCTACACTTAGATCAGATCCTCAAATGCGCCTTCTAAACGCTACTTAATGCGAACGATAAGCGATAGTAAAGGCAAATATTAGATTCGCGTCGAATGAACGTTACTTCAAGTATGTCAAGAGGCTTAGAAACTCAATTTTCATGTATTTCTCTTTTGAAGACCACTATTATCAAATGGTGAACAAACAAAATCTAACATTAACGTTCATTAATATAGCGAAACAGTTTTTATCTATTTTTGTTTTTGCTTTTTGTGTTTTTTTTTTTTTTTTTTTTTTTCATAAAAACCGCAACAAATGAAAGATTTCGAAAATGTTACGAATGAATAAGAAAGCTCCAGCTATATTCATTCACCCTGAAGCCTAGATATTAAAGTTGGATTTTTTTTCTTTTTTTTTTTTTTTTTGGTAATTTCATAGTGCCACAGAGTTAATTAAGGTCGGTTGTGCATAAAAAATTATTTGATATGAATCAAAAAAATATTGTAAATAAATTGGAAAATATGTATTTTTTTTTTTTTTTTTTTTGGAGTAAAATCGTTTCATTATTAAAGAAAATATCTATTAATTTTCCTCCCCTTTTTTCCTCGTTTCTCTTTCCGCCGTTCACTTTTTCCGCCTTTCTTTCACTCTCACGTACATAATTAGAATTCAATTTTTTTTTTAAATCGACTTTCTAAGTATTTTTCCTTATATGTGTAAATAAAAATTTATACACTTTCTGAGGCCCTCTATTCTAGTAGTAGATCGTGAAGACAATTTTAAAAAGACATTCGGAACCGTAGTCTTTGTTTCCCTTTTCATGGCCGCGAGATGGCCAACTAAGATGCTTGAGTTAATAAAGTATGTAATTTTATATATACATATATATATATATATGTATATATATATATATGTATGTATGTATGTATGTATGTATGTATGTATATATATATGTATGTATGTAATTTTATATATACATATATATCAATATATATATATATACATACATATATATATATATATATATATATATATATACATACATATATATATATATATATATATATATATATACATACATATATATATATATATA
>KK502408.1:2305607-2329025 GCA_000688735.1 Glossina austeni
TATATATATATATATATGTATGTATATATATATATATATATATATATATATATGTATGTATATATATATATATATATATATATATATATATGTATGTAGTGAATAGGCTTAGTGAAGCCTATTAAGAATATTTGCAGGCTTTGCTTTACCAAAACATATAATTTGTGAATAAAAGGATGAAATTTTCTTCCTCTCGCCATTTTATACCATTTTGTCTAAGTTAGATAAATTCCTTACATATGCATATAGATAGCAAAAGTGATGAGTGAGATGAACATTAATTATTGTACAGATATTGACATAATTAAATCCACTATTATCGACGGCCATCATGCTTATGCACTATAAGCAATTTAAGCATAATTTTTGTTGTTTTTAATTCAATAATTTATTCAAGTTTCTACTCGACTGTGAATTCGTTCAAGAAGCGATCAGGATTTCATCTTCTCATGGCCATTTTTAGCAGATCTCATGACCACGCCTAAAAATTTTGATGCTTTAAAAAGCAAAAAAAAAAAAATAATTTTTTGCCAAAAATGTAAGGGGTAACATAGTGAAAAATCGAAAAAAAAAGAAGGAGATAAAAATCAAACATTCTCACTGTTAACTGAATGTTGCTTTACTTACTTGTAAAAGAAAAAAAAAAAAAAAACATTACAAAACATTCAAATATTTCTTTTGAAATTGATGAAAACTTATCTAAAGTATCCAAAGATTGATTTATTGAATAAATTCAAAAATATTTTATATTTAGATCGTTAGATCGTTACTAGAATACAAGCAAAGATTGATACGATTTCAAGTAAACTTCCTGCTCTAGTGATTTCTGCGTTCAATGAAACTATCTGTTATTGTTATCATTGCGTATTCACACACACACACACACAAACATACATACACACACACACATTTGTAAATCTACACAGATGTTTTTCTAGGTATTAAATTATAACAACAGACAAAATCATGCTTTACATGCTTATGTGTATAAAATTTTTGCACCAGTGACCTAAAGTTAGTCTTATGTGGGTTATATACATATATATATATATATATATGCATATATTCAGTTACTATTATGCTGTTGCTAATCCAAAAAGCGACAAAACGGAAATTAAAGATTTTCATTACAGACAAAATATTAAAGGAGATGTGAAAACAAATGATTAGAAAATTAAAAAAAAAAAAAAAAATTAAAATGAAAAGTTTTTTTTTTATTTTTATTACCAAACACAGGTAAGATATCAAAAATATTTTTACAATATTTTATACAATATTTTGTATTGAGTATAAAGGACAATTCATTTATATTATATAACAAAATTGTTGCGAAATTTTTCTAAACCAAATTAAAAGTGTTTCAGGTAAGTGAACGAGTCGGTCCCAAGATTCCATTTGACAATGCAATCATTTCTCGCATTTTTTTTCTCCTATTACTTCATCTGGCTTCTCTTTAGTGTTTGAAGATCTTTCTATAACCAATTCTTGAAGTAGATATCGCTTCCCTGCTTAAGGTTAACCCTTATTCCGCCATGTACGGCCATTCAAATATCTTTATTTATTAATTGAGGTTTCCCTCCCTGCTAAATTAACATTCAGAGACTAGCTGTTGGGTCATATGTAAAGCTTACAAATAGCGTTATCTTAAATTCCTCGTTGCAGTAATTACGAAATTTTTGGTATTTAATTTTAGATCTTGTTTTACTCTTACGGATTCGGTCTTGATACGTACCCATAAGCTTTCCTCCTTACTCAACTTCATACAAAATGCCCAGTAAATGGGCGTCAACATCAACTCTAGAAGTGGAGAGCGAGATACATTCAAAATCGCTCCACTTCGTCTGGCATTTTAGGCAAAGGTGTGCTTATTGGTCACCTGCAGAGAGCCTATGAATATACCCATTAATACGTGAATGCTGACGACAATCTGACAGGAGCCTAAACTTAAGGCAGTATGTATGTGTGAAGATGTGTGAATGTATATATTAATCTGTCTGTCTGTATTATGACGTTGTAAGCCTCCACGATCGCAAAACTTGCGTAAAGTTTTTCACAATTAATGGCGAGAAATGAACTTTACTCAAAGTTTAGGGAGAAGCAGGGACCAAAAGACTGTAAAGGCTTAGTGGGAAAATGGTCCTTTCAATGATTTGACTCCATGCACATTTAAGGCCAAAAAAAGGGTTTACTATTAATATGGTAGGTGAGTACGTAAATATCATTTTATTGCAAATACAACTCAACTTACTTGTCTTGAATATATTTTTGTTTAGTCTGCAGTTTTATTTTCTTTTTTTTTTTTTTTTTTTTCCTTTGCTTTTTCCTGTGATATGCTCGTAAAATATATAAATTATATATTATGCATATACAAAAAAGATACATGCATACCGAACAATCGTATATATAATGTATATATATATCAAATATATATATCTATCTATATATATATATATATATATAGATATATATATATATGTGGCAAAACGATCGCATTACTAGTAGAAATAAAAATTTCTGTTTGTTTACGAAGATAGTTGCAGTCAAGAGTATCATTTTCCCCCTTTTGCTTAGATTTTTGTCTTATTTTACTAAAGCAAAGCTTTCTGTAACCGAGTAACTGTCTGTAACATGCTAAAGTTTCTTCTTTTTTTTTTTTTTCTCTCTCTCTCTTTTACGCTTTTCTAATTTTTTCATATTTCATTCTATTTAAAATTCCAAGATCAGCTGGAAATCTTATTAAATTCAATTGACACACACACCACGGCTTATAGAGAAAAGAAGAAAAAAAACGACAGATTTAAAACGGCACAAACATTATCAGTCACATAAGAATAATTGTTGTAATTGCGAAGAAAAGCAAGTGACAAATTCACACACATACATACATACATACATACATACAAATATACATAAGCTCACGTACGCATGCATACACTCATGTAGCAGCATAGTGGCGATGTACCTACACGATGTGATGTAATCCCTGATTATAGCTTATAGCACAATTGCATTAAAAAATAGCATTCAGGGCACGCACACTTAACAATAAGAATTAATAATTATTTTAACATATTTTTAATTTTTATTTTATAGCATTTAAAAAAAAAGAAAATGTAGCTTTTCTCTAAAAAAAAAAAAAAAAAAAAAAAAAAAAAAAAAAAAAACAAGTAAGAGCATTATAGTCGGGCAAGGCCGATCATTAAACACCCTACATGAGTTCGCCTATTGCAATTATTCATTCG
Organism: Glossina austeni; assembly: GCA_000688735.1. NCBI lineage: Eukaryota > Metazoa > Arthropoda > Insecta > Diptera > Glossinidae > Glossina > Glossina austeni. The sequence goes on from KK502408.1 coordinate 2,308,850, forward strand.
TTTTAATACGCGTTATTTTCATGCGAAGGCATAGTTTTCACGAAAGCGGCCATGTTGCAGAACGCTCGATACGTCACTTAACATGATCAAAATTTAGCAAACTTTTTTATGCCTCTTAAAAATTTTATGATTTTTCAGTTTTTTGTCATAAAAAATTGAGAATTATATATTCTCTCCATATAAGGATATGTTTCTCGTAACAATTCCTATATGTGTTGGGATTTAAAAAAATAGACCTATACGGTCCAAATTCAATATTGTTAACATTTTTGCTAAATTCCTACTATGGTCCAGTTTTCGACGTAAAATATTGAAAATTCAACCATTTTGTCATATGAAATTGAGTCCAAGAAATAGACCTATAAGGTTCAAATTTAGTTCACTTAAGTTTTGTTTCAAATCATTGTCATAAACAAATTTCTATAGTGAAACATTAACAATTAGGCCTTTCTAACATATAGAAGGTTTTGCATTTCCAGAGAAGAAGAAGAAGAAGGTATCCAAAAAATAGACTTGCATGGTCCAAATTCGGCAAAGTTGATTTCCTTGTCACTCTACTATTATGAGCCAACTTTCGCCATAAAATGTTAAAAATTTGACTTTGTTACCAAAATAAAGATTCACTGAGGGGATTCAAAAAACTGCTCCAGTGCATCCCAACTTTCCACACCCATTTAGAATACCGGTGTACTATTACTGAGCAACTTTGGTCGATTTTGCTTTAAAAATTTGCAATTATTTTTCTGTAACGACTTATCAAAACAAGACGTTATAGGGCGAATGGGCCGAAAAATAGCGTTCCATAGTTTTCGTCCTTGGGCCAGAATGCGTCAGTACAGCAAAGTACATGAAAATATCTCATGAATTGCGGCCTTCAGCTTGAATACAAAAATACATGAGCAGACATCGGGCAGACGGACAGACAAGATTAAATTGATTTTATCGACAAAATTATTGTACTCATTTTAACCATAAATTTCAAATCCATTAATGCTACCAAATAGCATACGTGTGCGTTCAAGTGCTGCTGTTAATTTAACCATAAATTTTTATAATAAATAAAAAAAAGATATTTAAAAAAATTATATTCACTTTACGTACAAATGCATGGAACTCTCGCAATACATTATTCCGGATTATCATGCAATGATGTTTTAGACAGAGTCACAAATTTTTTTTTCTAGACCGACATCACTTACAATCGCAATAATATCTTGACATCATTGGTTTTTTATAAGTTTTCATTTCGAGTTTTTTAGTTGTCAGGCATTTGTTTATAAGCGTACTACGCCCATTGGTATATTAAAGCTGCCAATATGAGTCAATTATATATGTGATGTGGATTTAAGGTTAGTTCTTTAATTCGATTTCAGCGAATATAAAAGTTTGAACAGTAATGGATGGAACGACGGACAGAGGGATAAATATGTCTAAGAGTTTTGCGGCTTCACGGTTTTAAGGCTTAACCTCTCAGCGCACATTCAACGCCCAAAGAATGCTTACTTACCATGAAGATATGTATACGGACAGAAGGACAATACATGTTCTTTTAAAGTTCTGATTAATATTTCTTGTTATTACAAATACTACAGTGGGCAATAACTAATAACATTCACCCAGGTTTCATGCTCCTTCTTTTCACACTTCTAGTATCTACTAGTTGCAGGATGAAGATGAAGTCCAGGGAAAAAAATAAAAGCGTTTTATACGAATTTGACGCATATTTAGAAGTTCTTTGACAAATCGTATAATATGATTACGTACGTTAATGCCCTATGATCTACAGAGAATACGTACATAAATGAAATAAAAATGTTATCGTCGGGTAAAGCCTTCTAGCCCATGCACCCTACACCACATCGCTTAGTAAAATTGTTTATTTATTTTCCACATTAAATACCGAACATTGTACCAAACATTTGCTTACATGCAATAGCATACTACTAATGGGAGCCTTTGTATGGGACGGGGCTATAAAAATTGGCCCATGCAAACCATATTTTTCTCATCAGTTAAGTCGGGAAATTTTGCAAATCTAATTTTCTTTTTTTTTTCTCATATAAAAACTTTTTGAAAATGAGACGCTTTGTGTGTGGTGATCGTAAAAGTGAACCGATGGCCTGTTTCATCAATAGGGCAAAAAGCAAGTGGGTGTACCCTACTTGGTCAAAATATTTTAAAACTAGCGACCTTGTAAGTTGGATACAAAAATATATGGAGAGAAAACTGATCGTTTTAAATAAAAAAGATATGCCGATCTGAAGTTACACACATCGGCACAATTTCAACATTTCTTGTGCCACAAATGATGTAATGAATGAATTATGCTTTCCACTTGAAGCGTGCAAAAATCAAGAACGTCTAGGAATTGTCCTTCCATACATCCTACCCCACAAAGAATTCGGTAGTTCGGATCAGTTTGAATGATTGTTATGCCTGCAAACTAAATTCGACTTTTATTTAATATCAGTCTCGATACTTTTCACACCTCGACAGTGTAGATAAAATTTTTTTTAATGTTTACCTAGATTTAAAATTGCGCATAAATTATCTGTATAACCACTTGACATTTTTTAAGTGAAGAAAATCAAAAAAAAAAAAAAAAAGAAAATAAAAAATAATAAAATAAACGAAATAAATTCAAAAAATCTGATTTGTAAGCAAAACATCTGTAAAAGAAAAAAAAAAAAAAGAAATAAAAAAAAAAATAGAAAATGCATCGAACTAAAATGAAAGAGAACGGAGACAAAGAGTAGGGCAAGAACCTATGCATCAAGCAGATAATGAATGCAAATATTTGCTTTTATTAGATTTTTTTTTCTTCTTCTTCTTCTTTTTTTTTTTTTTCAAATAGTTGCCGGTTTATAAATTGTAAACAATTAAACATATTTAGTGCAATTATTTTACTTTTATACCTATCGACTTGAAGGTTGGCGATATACTAAACCTGTTCATCCGTTTGTAGCGCTCGGAATATCAAATCGTAGATTTCATCAATATAAAGCCATAATCGTTAGCCCGCTCATCTTTCTATCTTGAATGGAATTTTATTTATTTATTTTTTTTTTCATACTAATTTTACCTTGAAAATAATGTGGTGGGCGATCTTGAGCTTCTTCAACACCAGAAAATCCTCGCGGAAGGACTTGCGCTAATCATTGGATTCGAAGCAGTCGCGAAGTGCGAAAAGCGTGACGAAGCTTGTCTTTGTATTTTATGTAGGACCGTGGAATAGATTTGCCCTCATGCTATATTTCTGAGACATATATAAGATATAGTTATCGATTCGTGACGCATACAATAAAATCATTTTTATCTTTTTTGGTTTTTTTTTTTTTCTTTCTAATAAGCGTAAAGCGTTTAGATGACCTTCACCGAATATCGATGTAATACTTTAAAGTATATATCGCATGTTTATTGGGCGGTGAGTGTCAACGAGTGTCGCTCTACAGCGAATATGATTTTTTCACTTCTTTTTTTTTTGTTTTTGAAATTTTTGAAATATTGCCATAAATTTTGCACCTCAAGTGAAATAAATTACACATATACGTAGACAAACTGTAATAAAATATTAATGCATTAATGCATTCGTAGCAAGCACGCAAAATTTAAAAAGAAAGCAACGAAAGAAAAAGAAAAAAGAAGCAAAAGTTTGTCCGATCTGATGGCAGTGAAAATGTAAAAATCACACGATGTGAAAATTCTATAATTTCTCTGATAATTCTCTTCAGAGATCATGTTGTTGAGATCGGCGTAAGATAACTTGTAGGCGAAAAATAATGACGGCATTGATTTGCGAACAAGAAATTGTTCGGTAAAAGTTTTTGTTTCATTTTCATTTTTCATTTATTTCGATTACATTATATGAATGAATCTATGAATTGCATGGAGCAGAGGAGAAATATATCGCATAAGCAAAATTATGAACTCGATAAGAAGAAGAAAGAAAACAGTTTGTAACGTTCATTGAAACTATTTTTACAAAGTCGACGAGTAATAAGCAGCAGAGTCACTTCTTTTTTGCTTTTAAAGACAGAGTTACGTATGGTGCGCAAGCGCGCAAGCGCGCAACCTGGCTCGCCCATGTTTTTGGCAAATTTCAACAATATTTATAGCAAACATCCGAACATGGGGACTGATCGGACTGAGACACATTCATAGATCGATTTATTTGTCGAGGCCGATTAAAAAAAACAAATATATATATATATATATATTTCATAAGATCTGTAGACCCTCTTTCTCGGCGCTGGAAATGTTTTCATAAAATTTATATTTTTCAATACATTATGAAGCGTTGTCGGCTTGTAACGTACGTTGAGTATATGTTTGTACCGATATAAAAAATACTGTAACCTTTAGCTAATCGAACAAACTTACGGGCTTTCACTATAAAAGGATTTAATCATATTTCAAGTTTTTTTCACCTCTGAAAGGATTATTTAATGGAGTTTTTTCTTTTTTATTTTGCAAAATTTCTAAACACTTTATATAAAAAACAAGAAGAAGAAGAAGAGGAAGAAAAAATTTAACTATAATTTTATAGGCAATTTTTTTACTTTTTTTTCTTTTTTAACTTTTTATTTACGATATAATCAATTTTCAGTTCAGCTTAAATCTGTGCAAAATCATTTAATTTTGTTTAAGTTAGTTGCGCTTGATTTGCAAATTGTTTCATAGCTTACGGGCAAAATTAAACAAATAAAACAATAAAAACTAGAGGAAAGAAAATAAACATGTGGTTGAAATTATTATTCCAGCATATCATGCACAGACTATTTATTGTTTATACTGGCATTAGCGTAAGGCTTGAAACTCTTATAAAGAAGTATCATCGACACAGTATATACGTTTGACTTAAGCATATGTGATTTTAAAAATTTACGATTCTAAAGCAGGCCAATTGGTTCGCTCATTATATTCTCGTCAAGAGTATTTTTATTTTTATTTTTTTTATTTTTTTCAATTAATTCTGGCTCTGGTATAATTTCCTTAGTACACTCACCGTGTTAATAGACGATGTAGCTAAAGTCTAATGGTGGACGCGGTGTGGGAAATATTACGATTCGTTACCTTTTGGCTCGGTGGGGAGTGGAAAAGTCTCCTACATTTAGAGGACACCACAGCTCCAGAAATACCCGATTGATTGCAGGTGCACGGACCATCCTTTTCTCTCAGGGAAAAGTGGATTTCATCACACAAATCAATATTTAATGCGATTGCGATTTTAGGACAACCTCAGCCACCGCACAGCCATTTGCAGCTGTCAAGTTATGGCCGTAGCTTTCTGTCCAAACATGAAACTTCCATCCATGAAGTGAAATCCACTTATATCTACCACCAAAACATCATTAATTCTCTTTTCAGCCCGAGAGAAATGAAAACAGAAGTCCTCCCTTACAAACAAAGAAAACCCATACAAAGCAACCCGTTACCAGAATCTTCACTACTTTGGCAATAAGCTCGACATTCTGTGATCGCTGCACATCACAACTTCTCAGATTTGACATGACAAAGCATGTTTGTTTACTCCATCGTTATGTGCTTAGACGAACAGAAAAGCCGCCTTTACAACGAAGGGGAAACTTTCTCTGGTAAAGTCGCCTCGCCGAAGAGAGAAGAGAAGCCTGTTGCGGGATAACAGATAAAAAAAACCCAAGTCCAAGTCTAGTCCAAGATCTAAAGTGTTAGTCGTTAAATCTCTTGTAGCTTAGCCTTACTGGCGGACAGTATAAAGGCGTAAGGGTTAGATACATGAACGATATCCGTTAAGAGAATCATAATTACTCGCACCGCGTAACTAACTAACGAACTTTTGTTTTCCATTCTACCCTATCTTCAGTTCATTTAAAAACCAACCAAAATTTTGTAATTTTGCAAAATGCCTACCAGTAAGCACTCTACACCCCTGCTTTCGTTATGAAATACTGAAAATTAGAATTTAATTCAAATTTTTTTTTTTTAATATAAGAAATCACTTAGAGGATGTCTGCTATACGTATAACACAGTGACGGTCAGCAAGAAGTGAGGAAAGAGAAGGAGAAAGAGTGCTATCTATGCCTTTACCGACTGCGAACTCACTATAGCTACGACCAAAGACGCTCGACCGCATTGAGATTTAATCCCGCTTAAAGGCCTAATAAGCAGAGGGATCCGAAAACTGAACCAATGTGATCCGCATTTAATACAAGAAACTTGTGTCTGCGTCAAGTTAATGTTTTGAACCAATTTTCATTAAAGAATAAACAAAATAAATAAATAGATCTCGTTACCATATAAGGAGTCCTTTTTTTGTTTTTAAACATGCATCTCTCAGAGATGCTTCCATACGCGTCCAAACTTTCCACATACATTTTATGCGCTAAAATGCTATTTTTCATCGATTTTCGTTGACAGTTTTGTAACATGCGAGCATTTTTCAACACTAAAAGGAGAAAATGCTCATAAAAACTCCGATCCGATAAAATTCATTTTCAAGCGAGGCCCAGTCTTAGACCAAAACACGTTAACGTAACAATTTACTATCAAATATCTTGGCAGTTATCGTGGTCGTGTGTAGGGCGTTGGGCGTTATTATGGAAAGAACTGGGGGGTGGGGGGTAAACTAAGAACGCATCAACTTAATATACTTCGTAGCACAAGTCATATGCGATGTAATTAATACACGTTAGATGCCTTATAAAGCATCCTATATGAGGCAAATATTCATATCTATCGTAAGACTTTGACTTGCGATAGTTTGATAATATGCTGTGCCTTTGGTCAGTTTCTTATTCAGACTCGCGGTTCTGGGTTTGGAAAACTTGAAAACTTTGATGGATACTCACTCACTGGCACTTCATTGAAAATCGACGGATTACATCATTTCGAAAAGTTAAACGATTTAAAAAAAGTAGTAAAATTTTTATTTAATTTTTTGCGTCCGTTGATAGACATGCTAACGATTAACTTAAAAAAAAAAAACTGTTTGCCATGGAGCGATGATTTACAGCAAAAGGTTTACTTTTGTTGTTCTTTTTTTTTTTTTTTGTCTCTTATTTGCATGATCAATATTTTTTTGGAATTATAAAATTCGCTCCCCATTTTGACAAGAGCAGCATGATGTAGTGAGAGCTGTTGTCAGTTTGTTACAATATTAACCTGCAGGTATATGGCGTTATATCGTTTTAAAGATTAATTTACTCTAAAATTAATTGTTTTTGGTCTGGCTTGCAAAAAAGCAAAGCCCCCCCCCCTCTCCCGCCGCCCGCCGCTCCCCTTCCGAGCCTAGCTCATTGCAATTTCTTAAATAAGACACAAAATGCTTTAGTTCTTATTTTATATTATTATTATTATTAAAAGCAAAGGTATGCTGAACGCAGAGGCAGGCTGTGTTGTAGTGGCTTCATATTAAGGTGAATGCTACAAGTCATAAAGCCACTTAAAAGTTTTGTGGCCCATAATATAGCAAATAAACAGAATTATGGAAGAGACAACAACACAATAATAAAGAATAGAAGACAACAATGGCAACAACAACCACAACAATAAAAGGATACTTTTACCTGTCATTTAGAACAAAGGAGACAAAGAGTTGGGGAAACACTTGAAAAAAAAAACAAAAAAGACTTGAGCTGCGTAAACATATATGTACGTAATGTTACGTAATATTCACAGAAGCAAAGATATTAAGCAAAACAAAAAAAAAAAGGATAAAAAACATGAAAAACGAACCTCTTAAGGTCTTAAGAATAATGCGAAATGAAAAAAGAAAAATTCTTAAAATATTATTTAATATCATGAAAAATTGTTAGGGAAAAAGAAAAAAAAGAACAAGAATCTAAATTAAAGCAAAAGGAAATCAGTAACAAAATGTAATTAAATAATTATTTTACTTAAATCATAGTAACGGTACAATATGCGATATCATTAGCCAGCCGTAATGAATGCAATCCAAGCTTTGTATGCAATTGAGAAACTTTTTTTTATCATACCCATCGCTGTAGCGTGGGAGTGTGTGTGTGCGATACTTGTAACTTCATTTGAAAAATACACGCGTACAGTATAGTTGTACGCATTCGCAGTTCGTCGGTCCGTTTACCTATTGCTGAGAATCATAAAACTTGGCATTAACTTGGGATTACGGAAATTTCACATAAATACTATTGGATTGATCTCCCCAATCGGGTTCGAGAGTTACGGTAATTCGCCTACAAACGTCTTTGAAATTTTATCCCATATATATAAAGATTTCAAAACAAGATTACAACGCCTATTGCGTTTACTATAATGGTACCATAACCTTACATCCACACAAAATTCAAATTAGTTTAATCATTTCAGTCCGTCTGTCCATCCATTTTATCTTCTATTGTAGAGATACCCGTTCGTATGTTCATTTAATTTCAAATTGCAGGTTTAGAGAGAGAGCCTGCATTGGCTGAGAAGGGTTAATATAAGAAAATTTGAACAGCATAGAAACCGAATCATAGGAAGAACTTTGATAGATAAGCAAGCATTCGTACTTAAAATTGCATGTAAAATTGCCCGTAAGCATGCTCGACAAATTGTTGTAACATGTGCGGGTTTTGCTACCTTGTTATCTGTAACCCGTTGCTCTACCACAAATCCACAAATTTTCGAAATTCTACAGCAATAGCTTCATGGTTTTACTGGACAATTAGTATATATTCGGTTCAATAAAATTAAATGAAAATATAAGAAAATATCACGAACTGTTCTCATTGATCCAATGCTTACATGAAATGTTCCATAAAAAACTGAAATTTTATATATGTATATATATATATATATATATATTGTATATATATATATATATATATATTGTATATATATATATATATATATATTGTATATATATATATATATTATGAAAATATGCATTCACATTCTAAAGAAGGCGGAAGACGCGTGAATTTTCGACAGGACGAAAGTCTTCTTTTTTCGTTTTCTTTTCCGCAAAAATGCAAGCATCTCGTGTTTGACGAATACTTCTGTCGGAAGTATTTTGCAAAATTTCATTGATACAAAAAAAATATGATTAAATATGTCCGGCGTGACCGAGATTTTACCGGCAATTACAAAAATCGAACATACTCTTAACTGTGATGCAATTAACTATTACGTCATATTTATGAAAATTCATTAAATAATTTAAACTTTATTAGAATTTCCTGATCGATTTATGCTTAGACGAGTAAATCTTTAATAATGGACTCGGCATAATCGTTTACGAGTACGAGTACGCTGCGGAAAGCAGTGTAATGAAATTTTAAAACAAAATGCTTGTACTACTTGCTAATATCATAGTTCAGGCTCGCGCCTTTCTCTCTGCTAGGGAGTCTGCTTCTTCGCCAAGTCATTATTATTAGATTTTGATGCCATTCGTTTTGTGGACAATTTCACGGTAGAAGAAAACCAAATATTAACAAAATATATTTAAAATGACAGATATGGTTAAAGCGATCGTTGATAAGTTCACGGAGCAGATTAATGAAAATATCGACATAAAAATATTATAAATCGCTCAAGGAAAAATTCTAAACCGAATTCTCGAGAAAGCGAACATAAGAGAACATAATGTTGATCGGCTAAATTGTGATAGTCAAGGCTTGTCGCAGGATTTTGAAGGACAAGTTTTTTTTTCTAATTTGTACGAAAATTTAGAAAGACTTTCAATAATAAATCAAAAGAATATAAATAATTTGTTAAAACTTATTAAAATTCATTAATAAAACTTAGAAAATATTTAGGCTAAAGTCTCTTCCATTCATTCCATTTTCTTTTATTACTATTTTATTTATTTTTAATGTACTTTTTTGCTTTTTTTTTCGATGAAATTGTTGCCAACACCTCGTTTAGTGTAAAAATTATTGTATAAAATTTTTCATGTGTCATGGCTGTGCAAGTAAATCAAGAGTGACATATATGACATATGCATATACAAGAAAAAAAGCAAAAAAAAAAAAAAAAAACGAAAAAAAGCAAAAAACGAAAAAAAAATACACGAACATCTACGTATACTAACAAACTTATATATTTTTATATAAAAGGCACGAACTTACTATAGAACAAGGACAACTTATTAGAACATTATCTGTTCGTGTGTGTCTTTGTTTGTTGTTGTAAAAAGTATTTAAACGATTCATTGTCTCTTATCTAAAACATGCACAGAAATACGTGCACATATGTATTTACCTATCTATCTGGAAAACTTATTTAGATTCTTATGCTTAGTAAATTATTTTGCACTTGCTCCGCAGACCCAAATATTTTCTTTAATTTTTTTTTTTTTTTTTTTTGTTTTTCGCTTTTTTCTTCGTACACAACAACACTGCTCCAGCTGGGCAATCAAATCATAAAATTGGATAACGACAGCGGTCGGAAGGAGGCTTCGCTAATGCAGTTTTCTTTCATGCATTTGTTTGCATTCTTAATATCTGTCTGTCCGTCCATTTGTACGTGCTTTTTAGAGATTATTACGCCTACACATATGCTCTGTACTAACCGACACTTACTTACTTGGGGTATCTATGTCAAATCGCAGTTGCATTTTTGTTTATTTAACAATAACAACAATAACAACAACAAGAACAACAACGATGCGATATAAACAATTTGTCTCCACAAAGTCTAAATTTTTTTCAATGGTGTTCATTTTCATATTTGAATGAGTAGAGAGTGCAAATATATTCATTCATCACCGCCACGATTTCGATAAATGTTTACAATAAAGAAAAAAACAAAAAAAAATAAATAAAAACAAACATTTTACCTGAAAAATTTAGGTCAACCAGTAGTGTACGCAACTTGTTGTAGACATAGGAAAATTATGTTTTTAAAAACAAATCAATGCGAAATACACGAAATGTATATATTTCAACAACAACAACAACGATTATAATAATTATTTAATTACCTATTTGCTACACATACCACTCGTTAAACGTTATGCTTTGTCTATATGATTTGTTACGCAAAAATAGGAAACATCTTAACACTAAAAGAGCTTTCGAAAAATTGTTGTTCTTGTTTTTTAGTTTAAAATTCCTATTTTTATATGGCCAGAAAATAGAACCTTAGCAAAATTATTGCCTTACATAAACGCTTCTCTCCACTTTCTTTTTTGTTCTCGTTTTTGAATTTATAAAAAAACTGAACAACTAAAGTTCGATTTTTACGGAGTATGAGACGAAAGTGAGCTTTCGATGAGAAACAGCTCGAACAAACGAATAAGCACATCGTTCGAAACCGAAGATAACTTCTAAGACAAACTACATTTCTGAGCAGTATTTTTAAAGGTTGTTCAAGGCCACCGCAAAAACATAACTTAATTCGAACGTCTAACATTACCAAATACGGATGGTGGGCACTTTTCATAAACAGTTTGGTTTGTTGCGAGCAGAAATCCAAAAGTGCTCGACCGTTTAGCACGAGCTTTCGCAGAGAGAGATAGAAAAACCGAGACTAGCCGAACTTTTCGAAGTATCCGTAAACTGTAGACTCCATCAATTTATTTTTGAGAAATCTTTTTCTCTAGGGAGCAAACTCCCTAAGGGAACAATTCGAACACTATTTGTTTGATTTTGGCCGTCGCGGTAATGGATATGTGAATTGTTTTCGTCATAAGCTCTCCCATCCTACATTTTTGCTGTTGTAAACAAAAGAACAAACAAACGTTGATTGAGTCATATGAGGAAAGAATATTTATAATCTTTGGAATTTCCAAAATATCTATTAGATGAAGTAGTTCAGAAGGTTTAGAAATTGGCTTTGCCAGCCAATTGTCTAAAAAAGAAAAAAAAAGCTAATAAACGAACCATTGTAAAAAAATTCCCATACCGGGAATCGAACCCGGGCCTTCTGGGTGAAAGCCAGATATCCTAGCCACTAGACCATATGGGATGTGCGATAAGTGTGAGCAATTTCTCTATTAAAGTTATTCTTAGCTAAATGCTTTTACATCTAAAACTTAAACATCGAAATTTTTTTTTTAATAGAAAAAATCAAAAAAAAACTACAACAATGCTGAAAACATGTTAACAAAAAAAATTATTTAATTGCTATTCGGCGATCTTCTATTAATAGATTTAATGTAAAAGTAATTCAAGTGGTTTAAGAAAATACCCGTGAAATAAATTTATGAAAACATACTTTTAGGATATTTCATTTTTTATTTATTTATTTATTTATTTCACTTATACAGAAACTCAACTAAAACAAACAACAGTCGAGTTCAAATGACTCTTAAAGTAAATCTTAAATTAATTATTATTAAAAAAACTTAGTATAAGTGCAATAAAACAAATAAAAGGAAAAAAAAGAAAAAGAAAAAAAACATGTACACAATTAGCACAGAGCCACATCCACAACCGGTACAGAACCTAGTTGCAAATGAACCCCTAAGCCATCGCAAACATGCATAAGCTTTGACAAGGTATTTAACACATTGCTGACCGCTCGGGGAAATCTCCCCATTTTTTAAAATGTCAGTGCACGACCGATCAGGGAAATCTCCCCGTTTGACAATTTATATTTATTGTATATAATTTGATGCCCGCTTCTCTTCGTTGATCCCTATAATTTTTAAATAATAAAGAGAACTTAAAAGAGAATAACAGTAATAGTGATGGGGACATTATTAAACCAGGAAATAGATGTCGTAGAATAATTTGAAACGATTCGGAAAGTGATGAGGACGAGTGATCAGAAAATGATAAGCATATATGTTAAGAAGAATATCAACGAACTTCAAGTGTAAACATTATACCAAAAAATAAAGAGATGTAATGCAATTGTTTCTTGGAAATGATCCACAACTAAGAAACTAACAGTTATCACATTCAAGTTTCACACAAATATCAGGAATATAAAATTGCTAAATGGACTGACGTGACAATACAAGAAATGAAAAAATTTATGGCTTTACTCATTTTGATGATGGGACAAGTTCGTAAAGGAACTTTGTATGATTATTGGTCAAGTGCGCCAAACATTAAAACTCCTATATTTTCCAAAACAATGAGTCGCAATCGATTTATTCAAATATGGAAAATGTGGCACTTTTGTAATAATGATATGATGATTGATAAATCAGATAAGTTGTTTAAAATTAAAAAAAAAGTTATAAACTATATGGAAAATTAATTTCAAATTAATTATTTCTATTAACACTATTTTACTATTTTATTTCTTTATTCAATGTTTATAAATAAGTAATTGTTGTCTACATATATTTGAGAACTTTACTAGTTATCACACGTAAAAAATGCCTGGTGGGTAGCATAAATTGAGATGCAATTTGTGCGGTCGGCAATGTGTTAAAACTGATAATTCATTATTCATACGGTTAGCGTACAATTATCGCTATTCAAAAAGGATACATTTTTCTTATTAATATATAAACCTTTGAATTGTTTAAAAAAAACAAAATAATATAAATTTATTTCACTTTTATGAAAATATGAAAAAAATCCATCGTACAAAAGTAAACCTTCATCATATATCTTGTAATGTTTATACCTGACAACATTTGTGGCCTAATGTATATTAAGTTGGTGCAGCTTTTATGAAATATCGAAAAGCACTCGCAAAGGGCCCATCTTTTATTACACCGAGCGAGTTAGTAGCATTTTTTGAATCGATTTCAGCGTAACTGTCTACCTGTCAGAATTTTATTTAAGTAACCGGGGCTTCAATCTAAAGGTCCATATTTTTCAATTATTTCCACGAAATTTGGTACACTGATGTATTTTGACTCAAGGACATATCCAATTAAAAATTCATTGGTTCGAATCGCTTGTCCGATCCCTTCCCATATACTGCCTTATTCGGTAAAAGCGATTAGATGGAAAAACTTGCATATTGCAAGATTTCACGGCAAAGCTCTCGGCTTAGTGTAATTATTTCGGCGTTTTATGTTGATACGAAAAAAAATGGATCGAAAAGGCCCTTCTCCTATAAGAATTCTCTTGAAAGCTAAGGTCTTATATGACGAATATGTTTATTTTCAAAGACTTCATTGTGCAAACTTGACCCATAATAGATGTTTGACATAGAATTTCACGGTACTAAATTTTCTTGGGCCCCTCTCTCTGTCTCTCTCTCGAATGAACACAAGCTTTTCTGGCGTGAAAATATCTAATATTTAGTACTTTATAATGCAACTTGGGAAGGAATAATAAAAGATTTGGAAAGAAAATTAAATTTTCGTGATACGAACCCCGCCAAATTCATGTTTTGAGCTCTGTCTCAGGGAAAGGGAAACAAGACAAGACATGAGTTTTAGTATTTTATTATGGAAACAATTGATAGGTTGTATAAAGTGATGTGACGTAACGTGATGTTAATTAATGATCGGTCTTGCATGTATATAACGATTTCACTTGCTTCATATAATTCGACATTACTTTACTTGTGATGATCTAAGATACAGACGATAGCCAGCTATCTCCACTACTTTATCTATGGGTTTTTCGGAACGATTCCAGAGCTCTGGATCAATTACTTTAATTTTCTCACTTAGCCTGACGGCGATGATATGAAAAAATTCAAGACCTAACGAACGAAAAAAAAAAGTTCATTTTTTTCATTGTTTTAGTTAAGGATGTATATATAACTTATGACGTTTCCGGTGACTATATATTCATATGTGTTATCAACAAGATTGGGAAAATGGGAATATTTTCCTATGGCTGCTATAATAAATAAATTTTTCAAAAACTCATGAGAACTTAATATCTATCATTGATACGCAACTATATCGCATAGCAACAATAACTGGCTTTCATAAGCATTAGAAATAAATGTATGAATAGTATACGACTGTATACGACTTTGTCTTACATTGGCATGCTCCAGGGTAGCAATGATGAGATGAAATATCGAACTACCAGCAGAAAGTTATTACCGTTGGTTTGTTGCTTGATTGCTTGCTTGCCATTTAACCAAGTGTTTACAAATTGGTTGTAATGTATGGCAAGCAAATAAAAAACAGATAGAAAACCAACAAAAAAAAAAAAAGAACAAAAACGAATAAAAAAATGTAGGCACAAACAAGTACAAGTATTTATAATAATAATAATAATAACAAAAGACGGGAATGCTTTCGCTAGACATTATAAAATAAAAAATACAGCCACCCTGCCGGTAGAATTTGTGTTTTTTTTTTTTGTTATTATTTTACACCCTCTTGACAATCAAGTCAACATGTGTTATTGTTGCGATATACAGGCAGTTACATAGATGTACGTTTAAATGTATCGAAATCACAGAGCTTCGCTATTTTAATGTGATTTCGCATTCCGAGCACGTTTTAACAATTTCTCATAAAGCAAACGACCATAATAGACATGACGCGTTTTACAGTAACTCGTGTCTGCGATAGCTGCCGGGCTGCTTGACTTGCAGGTTGTTGGTTGAATGGCTGGCTGGCTGGCTGACTGGTTGGCTAGCTAGCGAGCTGTCTCTTAGAGTAACTGGCTCTAAGCATCACATGAACCGTATGTGGCTGCTTTAAACGCGGTGTAGTTTACATCTTTGTGAACAGTTGACTGCAAATGAATGACAGCAACACGTACAAAAGTTTTCAGCTTTAACACTTTAACACATTTTGTCTTTTTCTGTTCTTTTTTTTTAATTCAAACAAAAAAAAGTTGAGAACAAATAAACTAAAACACCACCTACGCTCTACTGCCGACAAGTCTTCTTGCGGTAGCTCACAGTTTATGTACATACTATGTGAAAACTCTCAATTTAATAGCGTTCAGATAACGAAGCTGTGGTTTGCCTTTTACTAATTTTTTTTCTAAATTTCATCGAAAAATAGGAAGCGGTATACTAGTTCCTTCAGCCGATTCGTAACATTTCGCAATAATGATGACTTATGAATACCGCTCTGTTGATTTGTCCGTCTGTCAGCTTTTGTTCGCATGTCCCATGACTCGATACATTTAATCTTGGATTTTATCTAAAGCAATAAAAGTAAGTTAGTTAAAAAGTGGACGCGATCTACTGTCAACACACTTACTAATTGTTAAGAATATTAAAAGAAAATCTTCAAAAAAAAATTTTTATAAAACATATTTTTTTCTAATCCTTTCGAGCTCATAGTACACCTTATTGTGATTTAGATTTTGCGATCAAATGCTAAACAAAGTTATTGAAAAACCTCCACTATATAATACCGAATAGTCAGTCAGCCCATACTGTCACAATAGACGACTATTTTGGCGATTCTTACATGCTTGCTTAAGGTGCCAGGGTATCCATCATTTGTCTTCAAGACGCCAATAATTTTTTTTATACTTGTTGGTTGCTTTCTTGTCCTTTATAGTTAACTAACATCGACAAGCTGTCAATTCTTAACAGGAGGAAGTAAATTTTGCGAAAGCGTAACTATATCCATTTTTTTTCTTTTTGTCTTCCTCTTCCTCTTTTTCTCATTTTTGTCTTTTTTTATACCTTTTCGTTAGTTGAAGAATTAATTCCCCATTTAGATGATATTGTGCATAATTTGTTTTACTATCTCTTCCATACTTTTGAAATTTGTTCTCGGCACCTGTTAGTTAGTTGTTATTGTTCGATATTCCTTTATAGAGTCACGTTGTTAATAAGCATTAGCAACACTAAAGCATCATCATCAGCAGAAGCATCATCATTATTATCATCATCATCACCATCATCATCATCATCATCATCATCATCATCATTATCATCGTTATTACTTGTCTATATTTTCGGAACTAATGCCATTAATTTGCATTAGTTCACGTGCCGGCATATCAACGACTGACTATCTATACGTTATGTTGGCGATGGTGTTTATTACAATAATTTGTTTTTTCTTTTTTTTTTCTTTTAGTTGAATATCTTTTATTTGTTGTTGTTTTAATTGCGCATTGCATATGTCGTTAGTAAGTTTTGAAATTGAAATATTACTCTAACAGTTAATTAACAATTAATTGCTGTTCATAGCATTCTTGATATGTTAATTATAAATATTACTTAACTGTTGGCGCCTAACAAATAAAATACAATTTTTTTTTTTTTTTTTTTTTTTGAGGGTGTGTAACCGCCAATAAATATTTAATAAATGAAGTAATCTAAGAAGCGTTAAGGCCTTAATTAAAAATGCAAAATTTTTTATATGTTACCTTAGTTTTCCGTAAAACTGCTTGCGGTTTATTTAAGAAAGTTTATGCTGAATTTGCTTTACAGCTATTAACACCTCAGAAACATTTTAAGCGATTCAAAAATGCCTGCTTTTAGCCTAAAAACGAAGAGAAAGGAATAGAAAACAAGTAAGAACAAGAAATATTCGCTCCTACTCGAATCTTTTATATCCATTATCGTAATCCTGAAAGGAAATAAAGCAAAAGAACTACATTTTCATTCACTAAGTAATATTGAACAGATGCGGCTGATATTTTCTACTTTCAGAATAAATAAAAGGGAAATTTATATGTTCTCTACGAATAACAAGTAAAAGACACGAAAAACAAAGATATTCATAATTCTTGTTCTATAGACTTGTGGGCTTTGTCGGCGTGTTTTCTAAAAATTTTGGCTCATTTTCAAGTTCTATCGGAAGTTTTTAGGCGATATCTTCATTTTTGTGAACGGTTGAATGTTTATCACAGATACTACACAGTTGCGCAGGCGGACCGATGGACAGATGAACAATCGAACATGCTTTTGATGCGTTGATAATCAATTTTTCTCATTTTTGTACAGTCATCGCCCATACAACACACGTTTAAATTTGTGTAGACTTATCTCCTATAGTTCATAAGTAACAAGCAAAAAAACATTTTTTTTTTTTTGTTCCTTTTGAAAAACAGAGTTATTCTCAGTTTGTGTGATACTTTGGCCCACTTTTAAATACTAATCTAGGGGCAGGAATTTGCAAATGTTTCTGCCCACATCGAAGTCGATAGCTTCGTTTTTGCGGCCAAGACATTATTAAGACCGACAGACGGATATGCGCCTAAATCGATTCAGAATTTGTTGCTGATCAAAAATGTATACACTTTGCGGGGTCTCTAAGGCTTCCTCCTGGGCGTTGCAAGCGTTTACTCTCCTTTCGTCGGCGATGGTTGCAAAATCCAAAGAGCGGAGATTTTGAATATTAAACAAAAAAAAAAAAGGGAAACGAAATCACGGTATAACATATAGAAAATATATATCGAACTAATTTGATCACCGATTACAAAAAAGAAACTGAAGGCAAGACATGCGAGTTGGTGCGTTCAATGGCCCGAAAAACTGCTCGCTAAACATATTGAAGGCAGAAATCATTGCAAGGCAAATATTGCAAGTGATGAAGAGAAATGTGACGAGAGGTAATAAGCCTAAGTACCAAATGATTTGATTTAAGTCTGGCCATATTTTCCCACTCATATCAATATCCAAGCAACGCAAAACAATGATATTCGTTCAGTATTTGAAGGAACGATAGGTGGATGTAAAGCCAAAATGCATGCAAAATGATGTAATGCTTATAAAGACCACCACACATAGTTTTTATTCCATTCTTGAAAAATAATCATACGGTTAAATTTTCTTGCCTTCACGCCATCTTGCTTAGCTTATCGAAGCAAATAGAATTTTGAGATATGAGGGCACGACATGTTCGCCTCTGAAAATTAAAATAATGCTAAACAATTACTGCCAGCCATGAGGGGGTATTTAAAGACAATATGTTGTTAGTCATATGAGCCATGACCATGTTGTTGATGATATGCTAATAGGATGAAAATCAACGATAACGCGATTTTCAGCGAGAAACCAATTCAACCGCATATTTAAGGCAACCTTTTAATCGCTTAAAAAGATTCCTCCATCACGGTCTGCCTATTGATTAGTAAGTGCACTTAAGTATTATGACGTATTTCAAGCATAATTTGTCTAAAGAGTACTTAGGAAGCTCTAGGGATAAGTCACGATTCTTGAATTGCCTTAAAAATGAACCCAAATACGAGCTATGTTTACGAGGTATGTACGTACATAGGGAGACGTTGGAAGGAATGATGAAAATATTTTATTCGAAATAGTGTCCATCGCTATCTATATATTTTTTCTCAGCCCTCTTACAATTTATGAATGCGACGACAACCAAGCTGTTGCTGTTTCATCCCAAACCAGTCATCGAGTCATTTTCACACATTTTCGTAAGGAGCGGACATGTGATTAGCATCACAACGTAATCGAAAGCACTAGAATTTGATGGGTAAACCGCATGGACTAGCTTCCGCAGTTGAGTGCCAGCACCGTGCGGGGAACCGGTTTTACTGTATAGATGAATGGACGGATGTCACCTAAATATAAAATCCTCCACATTTTTTGAACAATGTATTGGTAGCTGCTTATGGCAGCTAATACGAGACCACACTCTTCTGTTCTCACCAAACACAGCTTATCGTCTGCCGTTGTCAAAGCGATCCAGCTTCGTCGCTGATGTAGACGACAAGTGTAGATTTATTCAAGAATTTTTACGCCTGCGATTCTCAAATCTGATCCACTTTCCATCCCCAATTAGGATGCGATGCAAAAAACCTTTCTTTTGCGACGAATGCTCGTCACTTGACATCAAATTCGACATTTCTGTTGATGAAAAAAGTATTTTTGCGTTGGAATAGGTGCTGGTATTCTCGCCAAATCGTCCGAGCTATGAAAGAAAACGCAACTTCAGACATTTATCTCCTTTCCACATGGCATTAGGGCCATCTTTGAATAAATTCCGACTTCACATTGACATAAGTGGCACGCTAGAAAGCGAGTTAACATGGAACTCGTTAATAATTATGATCCCCACATGATGCCACAAATAGTAAAAACGAACGAGTAAAAGCGAATTGTGTTTTCACCGTCCTGTTGACTGTACTAAGAGAAAAATTTTCAGGGCTAAGAATGCTTGACATTTCTTTGAATAGCACAAGTTATCGCATGATTTATGGACCAATTAAGATAGCGAGTCTATGTGAATGTGAGTTTGCAGCGATAAATTCGCTCGCCACATCTACTCCCGATTCAATGGAGATTTTGTTTGAAGAAATGTCTTAAGAAATTGTTACATGGCCTGTAGTAAGAGAGTCCAAGGCGTACTCGTACGCTTGTAGGAATATTTTTTTAAAAAGCTACACTTTTGTCGATGTCGTTACATGTTTTTTTTTTTTT
>KK502408.1:2342171-2353971 GCA_000688735.1 Glossina austeni
TCATCTTTCGGTCAAAATGTGTCCATTAAAATTTCTCTCTGCATTAGGTAAGCAGACGGACAGACGTGTATGCAGGCTTAAGTCAATTAAAGAAAAAAAAAAAAAAAAAAAAAAAAAAAAAAAAAAAGAAAAAACGAAAAAGGCTTCATGAGCCAATGGAATTTATTTGCCATATGGGTTTTTTATTCTGTGCTTGGCTTTTTTATTCTGTGTTTGTGTTTGCGTTTGCCGGAAATAATGGATATTGTGCTCTCTCTACCCCTTAAAAAAGCTTGGCCTACCTTACGCTTTCCCAGCATATGTGAAATTATAATAAATTTAATTTTTTTTTTTTTTTAAAACTTCCTTCAAACAGAAAGTGACACTGATAACGGATTCGATGCCAGTACTGAAGGTGATATACATATTGGTGGTGATAATGATTTTGATGGTTCCGGTGAGGGTGAGGGTGAGGTTGAACCTCATCACTTCAATGTTACCGAAACTAGTCCCGTTTATACTTCGCCTCAACATGGTGGCGGTTGCCGCGGTGACGCGACCTACACTTGCCGTCATAGCGGTTACGTTATATGCGATGAGCATGTATGCGATGGCACCGAACATTGTCTCGACGGGGAAGATGAAGAGAATTGTGGTTCTATTGAGGATAATACTTCTTACGAAAAGGGTATAACAACAGCTTAAAATCCAGTGTATAAAATCTTTGTTTAGCTTCTTCTTGTTTTTTTTTTTTTTTTTTTTTGTTCTTTTATTGCATACATACATGTATATGTGTTTGTTGTTGTCTTTCACTTTCGCCCTTGTCGTTTCTCATTCAAAATACGTTTTGTCGATCATTTGTGGTGTAATGTCTCTCTCATTGTGTTTTCAGTTGCATTTCGTAATTTTTCAGTGATATTCAATACTTTATGACGATTGTAATGAACTCTAACTCATTATAGGTATTTAAGAGCATAAAAAAAAAACAAAAAACAAAAAAAAATGATATAAAGAAGATGTGTGTGTATGTGTGTGAGATTTCGTTAAGTACATAAATCGAACTTCATCGTGATGGTTAACTAAAATTTGAAGCTTCAACTTGAAATCGATGAGATTCTAAACTAAACTTTCCAACACACAGAAGAAATTTAGAAAAATATTAAAAGCACTGCCGCACCTTTAACCTTCAAGGTATTTACACACTTAAGTGTAACTTCTGCATAAACATGATCTCTATTCCTTGAAAGAGTTTAAGGGATGGACAAACTAAGATAGATCGGTTTGCTTCTCATCGAGTCAAATGATGTTTAGCATAACTTGATACAAAACTTAAATGGCGTTTGTACGAGAAGAAAAAACTCCTTGCATTCGTTTAAAGCGTTTGGTTGAATGTGCGAAATATCGTTTAGTTAATGTCGCTCTTTGTATATATAAGATTTTTGAGTGCAAATTCTCGAAACGGACGGAGGTCCGGACGATGTTTAACAAAACATTTCTTTTCTTTACATTTTATTTAATTTATTTTATTTATTATGTTTATGTTTATTATTGTTGTAATTGACTTTAATGCTCAAAGAAACAATTATTCACAAAAATCTTTGCAACGCATATCAAGCGAGTAAAAGAATCAATAGTCAAAATTATTAATCGGTTTTTTTTGTTCCCCCCCCCAAACTTTTCATGTCAAGTCTACAAAAATATTCGATTCGCAAACATAAAATTTTAGAAATATTTCTATAATTTCAAAAAAAAAAAATATACTTGTGATCAAAATTGAATGCATGCTCGGAGAAACTCTATTAATTAAGTTTTTTTTTAGAAAAAAAGTTAATTATGATAAAAATGATTAAAATAACAAAAGTTGAAGAGAAATTCACCGGAATTTCGCACTTCCTTACATCCACTAAGGCACTTAGCACTTAGCACTTATTGTAAAGAAGAAATTGTGAAAATTTACACTAACATCAACATAAAAACTAATACCATCATACATTTATGTCTGTCTTACATATCGTTTAACCCTTTGTTCACCATCTAAGTGTTCATTTAAAGAGTAGTCTTCAGTTGTTTTCTTTGAATTTTAATTTAATTCTTATATAAAACATGTGCTTACAGTTTGTGCAGCGAATGAATTCAAATGCGACGATCGCTGTTTACCGAAAGAGTATCAATGTAACGGTGTGATCGAATGTTACGATCGTACTGACGAAGAACATTGTCCAGGTGAGCTTCTTTTTACAATTATTTCTTTATTTACTTTCTTTTTACCTTTTTTTAATTGTTTTCTTTTTCGATATTACAAAATTTTTTATTTACCCCCTCCCCTTCCCTCCTCCCCCCCAACCTTTTTTTATATTATAAATAATTTGCAAATTTTAAGAAATTACGGGAATATACATATTTATGAAAAAAAAAAAAAAAAACACAAATTCTTAATTTCCAAGTCTCTCTCAACGTTTAAATAAAGGCATCTGCCTGATCGTCTCCACAAATCTTTTCCACGACAAATAGCTCTGCTACAAGCAAGTGATGGTCCAACACATGATTAATTAAAACACAACCTAGTGTTTATACCATAATATGTCAAGTGTTCAGATCATTTTGTCGATCTCGTGTATGTTTTTTCACAAAATTTAGTCTTGAATTTTGATAAATGTTTGAATAATCTATAGATCGATATATATATATATATATATATATATGTGGTTTATCTGTAAGGGTCATAGAAAGTAAAATTTGGCCTTAAAATGAATTCAATATGCTTAAGGAATGATGTATAGATCAGTGGGAAATGTGGTTGACCTGTGGTTGGCTTAACGCAAGCGGTACTTATCGCGATTTTCATCATCATTATATGTGGACAGATATGTAGAACATGAACTTAAATGTCAGACGTAGTATGAAATATTTCCGGCATTTGGCGTCAGCCTGATACAGAATACAGTCTTGATTTTCATCTAATTTTATAACCTTCGATTTATCGTTCAACAATTTTGCGTAAATAGATTTGAAAAACAAAAAAAAAAAAAAAAATCGATATATATATATATATATATATATATATATAAAGTTTACGTTGCTTGTGTCTCGAATAATTGAAAACCTCTTGAGATTTTTTCTAACATCGAACAAAAAACAAATGAAACAAACTAACGGTAATCTGAGTGAATTTAACACAAACCAGATGATAAATTATCGGCCAATATTTAAATTGTATTAAAATCAAAAAAAAAACTTTCTGTCTCTTCAAGGCGCTAAGAAATTTTATTCAAAAATTTTTAAGAAAAAAAAAAAATACTAAACACTAAAATGACCCTGAAAATTTAATCTAAATATGTTTTTCTTTCTCTATAGCGTAAGTAAAATTTAATTTCATTGTAAAGCGCAAAAAAGTTTAAATCCTTCATCTAAAGGTCATTCGTAGTAAATTTTCCATATGCGTAGGTATTAAATAACTTATTCATATTTGCAATTTGTGGCAGAGCGTGTTAAGTGGGAGTTTCTATGTTATATTAAAAAGAAGAAGAAGAAGAAGAAGAAGAGAAAAAAACCGAAAGAGCGAATTATCTCAGCCGGACGCAACGAATGCTAGATACCTTTCCCATTATAGAGAGTTTTTCATAAAAGACTTACTTGCGCTTACACATTACATTTATGGGCAAAGTGTGACTTTGTTTCCTAACAAGGGAGGGAGGCTTCGCATACGTTATAGTCGGCAGGAAATTTATTTTTTAAAAATATTTCTTAAATGTCGATTCTCTTTAAAGTTAATTGTAGTCGACAAATATTGTTTTACTGAGCTGGCAAAGAGAGACAGAGACAGAGAGAGAGAGAGATGAAATAAGTTTTCATAATTAATACGCGGATAATAGATCGCGAAATTATTATATTTATGCATAGCAAAGAAGAAGTTAAAAAAAAACTTAAATTTAACTAACTTTCAAAGATATTTCTGGAAATTACTCCGATTATAAAATCGTTCTCAGTTTCTCTAAGAGATTGCTTTCCCTTATCTATGAGCATTTGTCTCTTACGCTAGATGTCGCCTTTAAGCTTTACTCAACAATGTATGCTTCCATTAAGTTACAGTCGAAATGGCTTTAGTAATAACGATTTAGTTTTTTATATATACGTATCACAGGATATTGATTCAGAACAATGCTCTTACGTTTGCCACTTCGCTAGCTGACACAAGAATTGTCTTAAAAAGTTGTAGGCGGTAGCCAAAGGTAGCCAAAGTGCCAGGCATGCGCAACAACGTATCCTGTACATAAGTCCTTTGCCAAAAGTATTTTTGCAATCATTTAAAGCTTAGCAAATATCTTTCTGGCCTTCAAAAAGGCATTATTTCCAAACTCAATCATGAAATGAAATCAATTAAGTTTTAGAAAAGAATTTTCAACTCTTCTTCTAATTAATTTTGGCCAAATTAATGGGACCTAATTAATCTTGAATTTCTACGCCTTTTGAGCCTTTTCTGTCATTTGGTAAATAACTTTAGATGTTAAACTCTTTCACAGGACACTTTATTGTTCGTTTATAACACCGTACGTTGATATGTGCGTAATGCTTTCCCGCAAAAGTTATATACACTGTGCCCACACTATTTGGTGAAATCTTTATAAAATTTCATAATATTCCGTACATTGACTTACGATAAAAATTTAGATAAGAAATTGGAAGAAATATTTGGACATTAATCTGAAAAACGCAAGCGTAAAACATATTGAAAGCTTTATAAATATATGAAAACCGTTGAAAGAGATTTATTTTTTACAAAACGTTTCCCGACAGTTTTTGGGCAGAATTTATTTATTTAATTATTATAAAAATTTACGAGGNATGATGAGAGGAGGCTGCCGGATAACTTAGATCGATCATGAATACTCTCTACTACTTCTACGCACTTGAGGTTTGAACCCGCGACAGAATTTATTTATTTAATAATTTTTCAATTTTGTAATCGATTTTTTCTGTGTTTTTTTTTTTTTTATTATTATTATTATTATTGTTGCTATCAATTTTGACCAGAGAATTAAATTCGAAAACTAGAGGCATCTTCTTCTTTAAAGCATTCTTGCATCATCTAAAGCTATTCGGCTTTATTAAAAACCTTACCGCACTTGCGAGCGTTGAACCCACAACCATTAAGTTGTTGATCGAAATCCTTTGTCTACTCGGCCACTCAGGCGTATTGGTTTTATTTTTTTCTTTATTTCGATTTATTTCAAGTTAGAGATTAAAATCAAAGCGATATTAAGCTTTATTGTTAGCTTGAAATTGAATTTTAGACTTGCGATTACATCTATATGTGTGCACATATAAGATTTACAAAAGCTATCATAAACTAAGTATTCTTCTATAATTCGCTATTGCGTATCTAAATGTGTATGGGTATGCACGTACATGCCCGCGTTTGTATGTAAATAAATAATCCCTCTCTGTACTTTACAAACTAAACAAAATAAAGTTTTGACACTTTATTCTATAACATATTCTCTTAGTTTAGTAAAAAAAAAAAAAAAAAAAAAACAAAAAAAAACAAAAAAAGGGGTGTACTTGGTATCATAATTATTTGTGAAATAACGCAAAAACAGATTTAATTAAAATTTGGTTTTTCGGGTAAAGGAAACTTTCTCTCTCTCTCTCTCTCTCTCTCTCTCTGAGAAACAAATTTGTTTGTTGTTGTGTATAATCTGTAATGATTGGAAAATGTAAAAAAAATTTGATTTTAACTTAAAACCGAATCATTCGTCCGCAACATATTTGCGTATTTATATTTATATTTTTATATTCGTTTAAAATGTTGCCACAATTTTTTAATCAAAAATGCAAATAACATAAAATATAAACTAATTAATAAACCGCACATACATAAGCATATGATTTTTATTTTATAAAACGCTTGCGTGTGTGTGCGTGTGTATGCACGAGAAACTCTTGTTCTCACATAACAAATTTCCTTATCCTGCTGTGTTCGGCATTACATATCTATATATATTTATATATATATATATATATATATATATATATATATATATATATATATGTTATATAGATATGTAAGGGATGACTATATCACTGTGCAGCTAACTCTCCGTTACCATTATATACCACGAAGTTAGCAATTTGCAAACAATCTCTAATAGTTCCCATAAGGCATAGTATCATAAAGCTTAAGCATAAGTATGCATACGTTCTTGTTGCTCTTGTTGTTGCTGTTGTTATTGTTCTTACTTTTGTTCTTTTTTTGCTATTGTTGTTGTAGTTAGTTACTGCTGCAATAGTAAACGTTATAAACAGTATAATATCACAATTTTATGATTGCATGCGTTACTGTGTGTTTCCCATTGCAGCAGCGTAACATTAAATTAACACCAAAAAGACTTTTGCATAAATTTTCAATTGTTTTGTAAAGCAACAAGCACAAGCACAAGCACAAGCAAGACTTGCTGGCAATGAAAATCAAATGAAATATCCGTTCAAAACGAAAGGACGAAATTTTAAAATATTAATTTAAAAAAATAAATATTTTTTAACCGATTTTTTGCACTCGGCTATTATCTCCATATTCAAAGGCGAAGACTAATCGCTTTATTTATCATACGTAGAAATAAGCCTCAGACACTATCGATTTATGGCCATTTTTGAGTTTTTCTGTCCATCTGTCCGTTTATTTATGTTCGTAGACCCTCGCGAAGAAATAAATTAATATAGAAATTCGAAGAGCAAAATATATAATTTTAGTAGTTTGACACACATCCAAATTGAAAATGGGTGTAATCTACTTAGAAATTTTTAAAAATTAGATATAAAAAAAGAAAACAACAACAAATTATATCCGGCTTAAAGTGATTTCCTGATAGCAATCACCATTAGATAGCCATCGGAACCATTCATACCATGCACCACTTGCTGTAAGCATTTATTAAATTTGTGCGATTATATGCGACATTTAAAGCGACTTAAAATAGATTCGATTGGTGCTATATTAACCGATAGATAGATAGACTTAACGTACAAATGGCAATTCCTGAAATATTTCAAAAGAATTTGCCATTCTACGGCAACAGGAGCAGAGCTTAATGTACTCAGAATGTTACGCTGATCAGGAGTTATTTATGAGATCTCTGATGAGTATTTATGGATGGTATCCATAGTATTGTATCCTCAAGGGTTACTGATAGATATAAAATGACAATTATTTATTTTTTTTTTTTCTTTGAAAGCAAAGATTGTTTGGCCAAAAACTCATCGAATATAAGTCGAATATATTTAATATCTAGAGAGGCCTTATTGTTCGATAATTGAAAGAAATCGAACATTGAACGGGAAGATCGAATTTAGAGGATCTTCGAAATTGTCGAGACCTTCATAACCTTTAACTTTGAAGTATCTCTTGTCAGCCGTAATGTTCGCATATCCTGTTAAGTGTTTTTATTTTTATTTATTTATTTTCTTCTTTTTTTTTTTTTTTTTTTTTTGAAAGCATTTAAGTAAAGTTTGTAAAAAAACACCTTATAAAAGAAAAGTATATACGCGATGTTATGTGAAAAAAAGAAACATCAGATTTTTTATAACACATAGACACACGAGTAATAAATATTACGATGAAGTGAATTTTTTTTATACTCACGGATTCATGTTTTCCAAAGTAAGTGCTACTCTACTAAACATGATGGTGATGCTCATTTCATTTCTTTACTCGTCCTTCCTTTTTCCTTTCCTTTCCTTTCCTTTTTGTTTTTTTTTTTTTTTTTTTGCCTTTTGTTTTCTTTTTTCGCTATTCGCAACATATTCTAGAGAATCGGTCCTGGAGGAGTTTGCATGTATGTATATAGAGTGACAGAAAACTGACTTTGCTTTCTTTTTTCTTTTTTTTTTTTCTATTGTAAAAATTTAATCAACAACAAAAGTTTTTTAGTCTTATAAACGCACAAGAAATATAAAAAAATGTTAAAATACTTAAGTACAGCGTTTAGAGGATTAAAAAAGTAGTACCTTTTTCAGCACTTTTTTTTTTTTAGGTGTGAAATTTAATAAACGGTTGAGAGAGAAACATTTTTTGTAAAAATATTCCAATAAGTTTTATTTATTTATTTATTTATTTATTTATTTTTTTTTTTTTATAAATGAAATTTTTTTTCAAAATTTTACTGCAATGAGCTCTTTGCCGGTCTTAACTTGAAATTGAAACAAGTAAGAAAGTTGTATTCAGCTGCGGCCGAGTCCCGCATACACGTCACCATTAAAATCTTTGAAAAAAGTGAGGCTGAAGAAATTCTGATCGTTTGTAACTTTGCGAGAACATGGCCGACTTTTTCCATTATTTCCATATTCCAATTTCAGCCTTCTATTTAGCATAAGTTCTGTGTAATAAGCAAAAACGCATATATTTTTGTTTAAAAAAATGCAGTTGGGTTCAGTTAACCCTTCACTCCGGGCTTATGCTCTCTGATCAATTTGGCCCATTTTCAATAGCAAACTGAGTGCGAGCACTTCAAATGTTTCCACCAAATTTCAATACGATATCTTCATCTTTGCGACGAGGGGACTGCCAAAATCACACACCACACAGACGGACAGACATGGCTTCATCAAATCAGAATTTTCTGATGTACATACGCTTGATATGATGATGTACATGTACTTTATAGGATTTCTGAAGCTTCAGTTTGAAAACATATATCCATATATAAGGAAGACGATTACCAACTCACGTCTAAAAGCGATATAATCTTGTAATCAAATCAATATAAGAGTTTTGCACTTGAAATTGCGAAGTGCTTTTCAAACGAGTAGCTGTCTGCTTTTTTACCTTGAGTTGCTTCTGTCTTTATTCGTCTCTATCTCGTTCTTCGATTCGAAACGGCACATGCGCTACAGTTTTTTGAGTTTATTATTAAGGGTATAACCAGAAGTCGGAAGGAATTAAATCAAGGGAACATATAGGTTGCGGAACGATATAAATTAAATTTATGCCCAAAAAGTCTCATAGAATCGATGCAGTACAAGAAGGTACAACTGCGTGATGCGCTGAAAAAAAACGAAAAACAAAAGGAAAATGTACACACAGTCAGTCCATAATCCCAACGAGAACTTCAGGCATGCATTCCGCTTACACAATATTACTTATTAAAGGGCTGATCCGGCGGCAGGTATTTATAGTATCACTAATCGAGAATTACTTAATTCTACTACCTGTAAACAATTAAAAATATTATGTTATACTAGGCCAGGGCCCGTCATTAAATCCCCTACGCAATTGCGCTTAATGCACTTATTTATGTAACAACTTTTCAAAATAATGGGAAGTGATCAAAAAATTGGTCTGACCCGAACCGTTTTCAGTAGAGTGCACTTTTGGGCCAAAGCGCCCAAATTCGATCAAAATATCTCAAAAATATCTCGACCCGTAAGTTGAACATAAGAATAAACGACAGACATACGGACAGATGGGAAAATTGATAGATTAATTTAAAGCGATTAAGAAAGCGATTCTAATGTAATGAAAGGCGGGTCTACCCCAGGTCCTTCTAGACACATCTGCACAAAATTAACGTATCCTTATAGGGTAAGGAGTAAAAACACAATTTTCAAGAAAGACTGGCATTTTTGAGACTCTTTTCTTTTGCTAATTTATTGCATCAGTTGGTATTGATAGCATATCGCAGTGATTGTTGCAATGGGTCGAAGGAGCTCTTAAAACACTGCACCCACTCGATCATCATAAATATATTATAGTTATAAACGCAATAAGATAATAAGCGGCAGTACGTAGGCATAGACAGATAATAATGAAGAATAAATTTAGTGTAAATGAAAACATCAGAGAGTGCTGACAAATGAATTGAAGAAGAAACTTAACGCGGTCCTACATATTAAGCATAAACTTGGCTTTTAATATCGATAGAGGCATACATCATGATCTCTTGTCCGACGGACTGTGAGCATTAAGGCGTTCATCATATCATCAGTCATAGTACTACGAACAAAGCCTTTCACAATTCTCTTTTTAACATAATTTTTTACATTTAAAAAAATCGTTTATTAACCTTTTTCAAGGCAAAATACGTTCACGCTAACGAAAGCTGAATCAAAAGCAAAAGACATATGCGTTTACATATTCATACAAGCACTACTTACGTTTTCTCTTCAAAAATTCTTTAAAATCAATCAATGCAGAATAATGGAAAAATATTTCCTTGTGATCGTGGGCGTGTGAATTGATTGATCAGTTAGAAACTGAAGTAATAAGAGTCCCATTGTAACAAATTCTCGACGCGTCTCACTTATAAACTGTAAGCAGAAAACTTTTTTTCAATTATATTGTGTGTGTGTGTTTTTTTTGTGAGGTGGAAAACTATCAACAGGCGCCCATGAGGGCAGTGCGAGACTTAAACCCGCTAAAACACACCCCTCCTATTCCCTACCCTGTGGCACGACCGTTTAGGTATACCTTCACAGGGAGGGTAGCCGTTTAGGCACTTAGGCACTTAAGATCCTACGCTGACGCTCTTCGTATCTTTGTTTTGTCAGTATGTTTGCGGCCAATACTCCTACCGCTCTCCATATTTTTATGTCGTGCAACATATTTGTCACAAGATTGTCGGGGAGAGGTAACCCTCCCATTTCCGTCTGTAGTCGCTGTCGTTCGTTATGGTATTTCGGCCAGACAAAGAAAACATGTTCAGCATCTTCGATGCAATCACAAAAACTACAGAAAGGGGTTCTGCTCTATTTTAAACCTATTCAGATATGACCTAAAGCAACTGTGGCCGCTAATTAGTTGTGTGAAGTAAAAGTCAACCTCTCCATGTTGTTTATTTACCCAGGGCCGTAAATCGGGTATGAGACAATGCGTCCATCTACCCTTACTCGCTCTGCTCCAGCGATTCTGCTCCTGCCATTCTTCCAGTAGTCGCTGTTTTGCACGCTGCTTAGCCGCCTCAGCCGGCAGTCTATGAAATTCGGCCCTATACATGCCTTCTTTAGTCCGCAAGTCGATTGGAATCATACCAGCGATAACCAAAGCCGCCTCTTCCGACACCGTCCGATGTGTGTGTGCGTGTGTGTGGGTGCGTGTGCGTGTGTGTGTGTATTTGTACAATTTCCTGTCAACTAAGCAAACCTCCGATAAGTTTCTCTTCAATTTTAACAATCGTGAGAATTTCAATAATAAATCACACGACCATCTCTCGGTCGATTACCTCACAGAGAGATAAAATTTGACCCGAATTCGTACGTTGATCAAATAAAAAATCTTAATTTTTTTTATGTGATCTTTTCCTACTTCTACCCCAGAAATCGAATAACAATATATCAGACCGACATCTCTGAATGAAGCCAATAAAAATATCTGAAATATTGATACTTCAGATATCGATTTTCTAATAGATTTTAAAATCAAACTAAGATTCGCTAAATAATTTATAACATGGCCAAGTATATATATGCATACGCAAAAGTTTAGAGATTCACTCGCCTATGTATAGAGCTCAAGCGTTCGCTCCTTATTGTTGCAGCTAAGATTATTATTGTGATTGAATTGAATTTGACTCAAGCGACTTTTAATTCCAGAAAAACTGTTAAAATTACATTCAATCGACGAATTTATTTTGCGAAAAAAAAGCTACATTTCCAAGCTTGATCTGTGTATCGGGCACAGTTATTTACGTTGTTTGAGAATCGGTATGAGGGAAGAGGAAGAGGAAGAGGAAGAGGTGGAGGAAGAGGAAGAGGAAGAGGAAGAGGAAGAGGAAGAGGAAGAGGAAGAGGAAGAGGAAGAGGAAGAGGAAGAGGAAGAGGAAGAGGAAGAGGA
>KK502408.1:2354034-2381779 GCA_000688735.1 Glossina austeni
AAGAGGAAGAGGAAGAGGAAGAGGAAGAGGAAGAGGAAGAGGAAGAGGAAGAGGAAGAGGAAGAGGAAGAGGAAGAGAAATGGTAATCGCTTATTTAAAAGCCTGACGCATATTCTTAATCAATATACATATCAATATATATATATATATATATGTGTGTGTGTGTATTATTAAATTAAAAGTGAGCTAAATAAGGCCGATTATTTTCCACAGTCCACAAATGTTAAATTGGACCGCAGCTTAATACGAAATCCGCGAATTATCTCAATTTCCATCTGTTTGAGAACGTAGGAGCTAGATAGCCAAAAATCCTAACCAAGAATATTTCACTTTTAGGGTCTCCGATAGACACTTAACACAACTACTATTACATAATGATCCTCTTAAGCAGTGTGTTAGATAATCACTTTAGGGTACTTTTTAATTAACCCGCCGACTGGTTCGAAATCCATCATTATATTTATATGCCAAGTCCAAATCCATATCTAATAGGAATATATAATAGGAAAATAACGCATGCATGCGCGAATCCGTAAGAAAAAGCCGAATATTTTCATAAGCAAAATATTGTGATGAGCTAATAATGAGGTTGGGGTTGACTTCTCTACGCAATGAATGCAACTCGGGATCGATTAAGAACTGCACTAATTGCACGCACGAGATTTCGCTTATGGGACCCTATGTGTGAGCGATGCCTATTTTCGTATGAGTTTGCAACGTTTTTCTTTTTTTTGTTGAGAAGCAAACACGACAAAAAATTACATTCGCTTAAGGGCGCGTGGGTAAGCTGACAAATAATTGCGAATTATCATACGCCGAAGAAGGAATTTTTCACAGACTCTCATACAAAAGTGTTCATGTTTATTGTTGCGTCATCACGCAACCAATTTGTAATATTTTTATACTCGGTATCCATTATGGTACATAGCTATAGTAAGTTTATACGTTTGGATGAAAAAGACAAAACGGCCCGAAATAGATTCATCGAATCAGAAAAAATACAAATGTTGACATTTTCTAATGAAAATAAGTGAAAATATATATTAAATAAAGTGGTGTAGAGTGTTTAGAAGTGGGCCTTCTCCGGCTATAATATCAATTGTTTAAGATAAGAAATTATTTTTAAAAAAAAAATAAAAAGAACCCATGGTAAGAAATTTCCCATACCGGGAATCGAACCCGGGCCTTCTGGGTGAAAGCCAGATATCCTAGCCACTAGACCATATGGGATTTGTAGATGCTGTGAGCAATTCTCGTATTCAAGCTCTTACTAATGAAATGAATAGTTTTCATATCTAAGACTTAGCACTTAACACAAAAAAAAAAACATAGTAAGAAATAACGCTGAATGCAATCATATTAACAGAAAAGAGAAGGAGTATTTAATTACTGCTCGATGGTATTTAGCGTAAATTGTATTTCTTGACCTCTCTTTGCATTGCATCACAAGCATAAAATTCTCGAATCAATCTAAGACTTACTAAAATGAATTTTTTTTAAATTCAAAAAAAAAAAAAAAAAGTAATAAAAGTATTTTTAAAAAATCTTCGTTAATTAAATTTATGACAACATACTTTTAGGAAATTATGACAAATCTATTGTTTTTCATTTGATCGATAAAGTATTCAAAATTATTAATTCATTTATTCATACCGCCTACTGTGTTTTTCTTATTAATATAAGAACTTTTGAATTCCTTAAAAACATGAAATCATATAAATTTCTTTTCTCGTTATAAATGCATGCAAAAGAAGAGGGAGTTCCTTCTGCCCGACAATATTTGTCGTATAAGATTCATTAGATTTGTCCGTATGTCCATATGAAACACACAAGTGAACTTAACATCACCAAGTGAAGATTGAAAGTGAGCTAAGTCAACTATTTTTCCCTCATTAACAAAGACACAAACATACATAAAACAGAGTAGAAAGATTTAATGACCTCCAGCTTAGCGCGAAATTCATGAATTATCTCAACTTCTAGGTGTTTAAGAATCCAAAAGGAGTTAAAATGTCTTCAACTTTTATTATATCGATCGGTGAAGAAACTAATTTATGCTT
This sequence comes from Glossina austeni, assembly GCA_000688735.1. NCBI lineage: Eukaryota > Metazoa > Arthropoda > Insecta > Diptera > Glossinidae > Glossina > Glossina austeni. Next base: position 2,356,095 of record KK502408.1, read on the forward strand.
GTCCGTCTATCTGTTTGTATGCCTGCTGTCCATGCATGTATTGTATGTCGAGATATTTTGACGTAATTGCATTCACTAAAGTGCTTCGGTCCAAAAACGAACCCTATTCTTTGTCTTGGTTCTTGCGATCATCTTGTCATATTACTTCTTATAAGAAAAAAATTGGCGATTTTCAAACTTTTTGGATTAAAATCACACAATAATTGCATTGATGTGAGAAACATGAATCGGTTTGGCCCAATTTTTCCAACCCTAGAAAAAACAAGTCTTTATAAGGCAGAAAAGAGGCGATATTTTTTGATGAAAACAGATCCATATTTAATAATTTCTTATGCAAACTAACTTTATAAAGTTTGGATTGTATAGGCTTTCTATTTAAACCTTTTCCCCTAGAAGGATTCTTATGAAACGTATAGTTTTCGATGGAAACAAGATATAATTTTTGATATTTTATCACGAAAATAAATGAAAAATTCTCTTAGACGAAAATGTGTAGCACATGCAATGGTCAACCTTTCGCGACTAGAAAGTTTTTACGTAGTGCACACGGATATTATTTAAAAATCTTGTTTTAAACGACAATATATAAGCCATTCTTCTACTATTTATGCAAATCTTTACGTTAACAAAAACGTCAACAATGAATGGCAAGACAGATTGACTGATATGACAAAGTTTTTCCAGCGTTATGATAACTATTATTATTATTATTATTGCAGTTCGTTGTTAGCGAAATCTTTAAAACGTTTCTGGCAAGCAGAATAAAAGGATTAGTTCACCGTCATGGAGATTAACATTTAATATATGGGGAAAAAAAAATTAATTAGATAAAGTCTTTTAATTAGCTCTCAAGTGTCTTTTCTAATTTTAGATTAAAAAGTTTTCATAAAAATTAGATCAAAATCTTTCGTATCGTAAAGTGTCATAGAAAGTTCGATAATTTTTATTTTCATAACAAAAACCACGTGCTTCAAACATGTATCAGAGCTTTATTTTTGTTTACATCTTCCGTACTGAGCAGAAACATCGCAGCTAAAGACTGGCAACATTTTGGCAACATTGTTGCTAATAACTTTAAGCACAGATCCAATGAAATTGACAATATAAGCGTTTGTTTACCAAACTTCGTGGTGGTATATTTATTACTGTTTTGTTGTTGTCTTTTTTCTTTTTGTTTTTTTTGTTGGTACTATTTGTCGTTTTTATTCGTGGTCTCGTATAATTGCTGTTGCTTCAATAAAAATCGTGGTTGCCGTTGTCGTTATTTGTGGTTGTTGTCATTTTTGTTGTTGTTATGTTTTTGTTTTTTTTTTTCATTTCTTCTTTTTTTGTTATGGTTATTGTTACTACCAAGCGATTTATCGTTTTTTTTTTTTTTTTTTTTGCATCAGTTTTTCCTCTGGCTTAAAGTTTTTTCTTTTTTAATTTTCTTTTTCTTTTCCTTGCTCATTGTTCAGCTAAGAAGCCAAATGTATGATTGTCAGCCAAGTATGCATTTACTGAGCACTTCATATCTGAGCATATTGAGCAGCAGCAGCATATAGAATCTCTCGCTCTTTAGTTCTCTTTATGTGCGATTTTGTTTTTTATTGTTGTGTTTTTTGTTTTCTTTTTTTGTTTTTGTTTTTCATATGTAGCATAACATATAGTTTATATAGTGTTAGATTTTCTGGATCAACCGCTGCCGCCACCATCACCATCGCCACCACCACCAACACACTAACTAACATGCCGCACTAGCTGTTACTACTACTACAACTCTCCGTTTAAAATTTTCTGTTTGTTTGTTTAGTGTGAAAATGTGATTTTCATAATATTTTTTCGTGGCGAACACGAACATTTCTGTTCAGTTGAATTTCAGACGTTTAGGTGAGCAAAAGCTTTTATCCATATAACGCGGGTGGTGAAAAGCAAGCATTAGTAGTTAGCAAAGTCTATCACTTGTATGAATTCAAAACATTTATTTGAATTCAAAACTATCGCTACTCTACTAGTTGGCGGACATGTTATTGACGGTTAATTTTTAATGCGGTTGAATGCAAAAAATTTATAGAAAATTTATTTAAAAAAAACAAAAAAAAAAAAAGAAATTATTAAATAAAAAAATAACAGACAAGAAAAAAAGAGTTTATAAAAAAAGTATGAAAAAATAAAAAAAAAAAAAATTATTTTTTATTAAAATAATAAATATATATATATATATATATGAAGTGAATTTATAAAACTTTTTTGAGAAACAAATAACATATATATATATATATATATATAAAAGAAATAATAATAATAATAATAATAATAATTACAAAAATAAAACAAAATATATATAATATGCAATAAGAAAATAAATAATTTAAAAAAAAGATATATTATGAGTGTACGAAAGCTATATTCGCCTTAGGGTAAATCACGGATATCCAACACCTCAAGGAAATGTATAAAAAGCCTAAGCTCTTGTCATAATTTTATCCATACTAATAATCCAATCAGGATAATTTTTATCGCGAGCACATGTACAACTCTAATAAATATTTATGCAAAATTTTTTAATCGATGTCCGTTTACTTTTAAAAGTAGTTGACTTCTTCGATTTTTTTAGACACATTTTTACACGAATTATGCCGATTTATAGTCTTGGGCTGCAGCAAATAATATCTCCATCAAGATTATGCTAATTATTGCAAATTTTCTTAAATGGTTAAGTTTTAATGACAGAACATGGATGGAGGGACTGACAGCACGACATGGGAAAATCAACATCACTTTCTACACTCATCATGAAAATATTTTATATTTTGTGAAAAATCTGTGTTGTTTATTTCTTTGTGGCACGATTTGTTGCACGGACGGACAAATATCCTTGATTTATCCAACGCAAAGAATAATCTGATCAAGAATATTTGAGATATTTCTTGTTTAACAGACATTTTATATTTTATGAAAAAGCCGATCTTCGGGTGAAATTTCATAAAATAGAATAATTTGTATACATAAAAATATTAAATTTCAAATAAAAAAAAAAAAAAAACATCATAAAACACACACAGCATTTCCGTGAAAATGTTAAGCACTTTACTTATTTATTTTTCTTTTTTCTTAACGAAAAAAATGAAACTGAACTGGGGAAAGCAAATCTTGCCCCGGAGTTCTGTTAATTTTACTTTCTTAAGGGCTTCCGCTGTTATAAAATTTGACTGGCATAGGAAATTATAATTTTACCTAAACAGTTAAAGTCAAAAAGAAGAGTTAATTAGATTCGCTTGCGAGCAATATTTGAATATTTATTCATCTATCTATTCAATGAAATATATAAAAATTATGATATGTTTTTTATTAATTATTAATATTAGTAATTAATTAAAAGCATTTTTTTTTTTTTTTGCGGCATCATTTTTCTACTCATAGCTGTCTATAGGCTGCGAATTGCGATCCACGAACTAGTACTATCGGTACTATCGGGTCATATATGCGAAATTTCTCAATATCAGTTTTTTTTTTTGCATTAAGAAATTCCATCAACATCAGGCGACAGATAGGACGAACCGCTAGCTAAATAAGCTAAATAAAGTATACGCAACGTGAGTTACCGAATTCATAATGAAATCCATATTTCAGAAGCATTTTAAAGAAATCATTCAGATTGATTTTTGGTTCAAAGTATCGATGAAAAGTTTTCGAAAAATATTTCCTTGTAATTCTTATCCACTTTTCTCCTCACAATGTGCCAATAAATTCTCAGATCTTTTAAAAAATCAATCATTTTTCGTTATCGTAAATTAAATTTTATATCATTTAATAATTTTAAAAACTTAATTTTTTCTTTTTTTTTGGAAGGCTTTTTAACGAAAATATTCAATTTTCATATCCTTAATCCTTTATGTTGTGTAGAAAGGAGTGCATATAGATTCTTGGAAGAAAAATTTAAAAATTCGTACAGATTTTCTCAGTGGGATAAGGAATTTTTCAAATTTCTATATTTTGAATTTTTTTAAAATACTTCAGCTGTTCACTAATAAATAAAATCAATGTTAAGAATTTTCTACGTTTTTTTTTTTTTCTTTTTTTCTTCCTAATTTAAGTTCTAACAATTCATTCAAAAGTGATTCAATTACTCATCAAAATATTTATAGTAATTCGACTTTAAAATAAAAATTATTTATTTATAATTAAAATAATAGAAATAAAATTACAAAACTTCAAGCATATAAAAAAAGGAAAAAACGAAAAAGTAAACAAATACAACATTTCATTATTTACATATTATACTAATAAAAAAAAAAAAAAAAAAATTAGAATTAAAAAGTAGTTTTCCCTTTAAGAAATCAATTAAAAATTATATCCACACAAGAAACTCATATTTGGGGCAAATTTTCAAGACATCATTACATAAAACAAACTTACGAAAATTACGGCTCACCGCCGTTCGAGATTACTTTTTATTTTGACTTACTGGAGAAGCCGTGATAAGTATTTTTTTAAAACTTAAAAACGATGTCTCAGTTTCGCAACATTTTTATATACACATAAATATTTTGTTTTTCCATTCTTTAGTTTTTAAACAATTTTAGGCGTATTTAAAAGCAGATCACGCCTATTTTTGATTTTAAACTGAAAATCTACTAAGGAGCTAAGAACGCGCATATATGTTAAGTTTTGACTTTCTAGCAAATAATTTGTGGCCTTAAATATTCGATTACCATACGGACGGACAGACTGACTTGATTAAACCGTCTATTATCCTGGATATTTTTTTAATGCAATAACAGAACCCATCTGTTCTTTGTAGATGCGTGAAAGAAAATTTTTAAAATTTAATAAGAAAAACAATATTCTTTTTAATTTTGAGATTAAAGATACCCCTAAAGCAATTCTTTTCGACGACTTTAAAATGTTGTCCTATTCAGTTGAAAGTAATGAAAGTGAAGATATTTACATTGATTTTTTCGATTTCAATTATAAAGAAAAAAAAAAAAAGATGGCGCAATATTTAAAACCAAAATATTCATATTTTGAAATTAATTTTGAAATGTTGACTTGTTCCTCGGTTCGGCCAATCATTGGCTATTGATATTAATTCGATCAAAGTTTTAAACGACGTAACAACATCGAAACGTTATTTTCGAGTCATTTTTAATTTTCAAAATTTACTTCATTTTCACTGTGAATTTGTGCATACACTCAATATACATATATCTAAAAATCAACTGTTTGATATTTTTATTAATTGTAAGTATGGAAGCAAGTTAGAATTTCGTGGAAGGCATTTTTCTTTGCAAATATTTTCGGAATATGCCTATGCTTTTAGCACAGAAAGGCGTTGAACGGCCGCTAACGTTATTAATTCAAATTCAGTCCTTCCGTACAAGCATTCGCAGGGCCATATACAAGGAAAATATTAAGTTTTTTCAACATTTTTCACTTTGATTGCTTTGAGGGATTGCCTATCATTCTTCTTCAAATGTTCACGACATTTCCTTTAAGCAATTTTTGTAAGACTTTTGTAAGGTGTCTTAGAAATCAACTTTCTCTTGTTCTGTTAAATTAAATCGTATGTCATGCAATTTAATCTCGGTATCTGGGGATAAGAAAAAGACTTATGTAATAGGTGCTTGCATGTATTTTAATCAGAGATATCGGCGACATTGTTGCAACTCGAATGCGAAGTAGTGCCGCACCCAGCGTACTGGCCAAATATAGCACGTTTTTGTTCAGATCGATGCAGCACGGCTTGACTGGCACGCGATCTCGAAATGCTAAAGAAGTGCAAAAATAGTTCGATAATCCGTATAATTCTTTCGAGTCGGTATCGCCATTTTGCCAGAAAAATGGGAAAATATTATGATTAATATATTTATTGTACCAATATTTCCTAAAAAATTACTTTATTCAAGTGAGAAAAATGATCGAAACATATGCAAGCATCGAATATATAAAGACTTCCAGATGAATGAGCCATAATTTCTATCTGAAATTTTGCAATAATGGCAGCATCTGATGCAGAAAAAGAAAAAAAAACATTATTTTTTACAAAAAAAATTCCAATAGATCTCAAAAATGATTTTAGTTTTTGCAGTTAAACGTCACTAAATCGTTTACATTGCTTCGGAATTTCACGTAGAGAGCTTTTCAAAATTTTCTTTGCAAATTTATCGACACACAAGTAAAGTCTAATCTTATACTCGATAAACTATCCACTTTCATATAATACATCACTTCTGGTACGGATGTATATATTATATCCGAAAAGACTTGAGATAGAACAATTTTTCATTGTACCGATCAATTCGATCAAAATGATTTTCCGAATCTGAATTCTATCCAAAGATCGCAATGTTTTGAGAGTTTTTAAATAAATTTAATCTGTATTAACCAATGCGCAGGCGGTCGCTATTGAAAATGAATTAAATTGATTGGTTTTTTGCTCCCGATATAAAGATTTGTTTTGAGACAAGTCATTATTACAAATTTTCAGAAATTTTCGCTCAATAATTATATTTCGGGCTATTGAGTAAACAATTTACATCGGATAGATTGATATTCTGATCCACCTGTAGTCGCATTACCACATTTACCCATCCGAAGTGAGCTTTTATTTAACAACAACAATTCAATTGTAAATATTTCATGGTTAGCCCATAATGTTAATCTTAAAAAAAAAAAAAAAAAAATACTGAACTGAAGTGGAGAAAAAACAAATTTTTTTTTTTTTTTAACGCCACCGTAAAAATGTGTAGCGTTTAATACTTTATGACCGAAGAGGTTTTCTGATGCCACATAGGTTCGCCATTGCACAGTATGCCTTGATAAGATAAAATTTTTGACATTCTATAGTGAAAACATAATAGACGATATAGTGTAGAATTCTTAATGATCGGCCTGGTTGTCTTAATATTTATATTATGGGGTGTTCAAGAAACAAATCAATTTGAAGGCTAAAACATGAAATCCAGCCTCCAGCAGAGAAGCCTTTCTTCTAATGACAAATTCAAAATCGATAGATTTTGCTGACTAAGAAGAAAAGAAAACATACGTAATATTATTTTGCCTGGTAGCCAGAGAAATACGCGTGGAATAGCTTCGCGGTGCCATTCAAATAAAACAATCACGTTTGGTTTTTCTTTTCGGTTTTTTCTCCTTTTTTTTTTTTTTTTTTTTTTTTTTTTTTGTATATAAAGATATTTTGTTTTAAATATTGTTTTACAATAAAAATTCTGACGGAGTCGGAGAAAAAACGCGTCAATAATACAAACACTCCCAACGTATATCGATATTATATATACATACATACATACATACATACATACATACATACACCGTAATGCAAGTAATTTTGTGTTCGCGCATATTTTAGCATATTCAGCATATTCACAAAAAAATAACATTACGCGCGGCAGCGGATGACTACTCCTATTTCGTAAGAATGCGCAAAGAAGCAGAGAAAAAAGCGGGAATAAATATATTCAAGTATTTAGGAACAAAAAAAAAAACACAAAAAAAGCAACAACAACAACAACAGCAACAACGATAACAATAATAATAAAATTGAAAGCGGATCATATTTTTTTTTTTTTTTTTCGCTTTTTTTCGTCTTAAATCATTTTCGTCGTTGACAATATCGTCAACAGCATCGCATACGCAATATCATCGTCATCGCATCATATGCCAGCATTGCTTACTATCTTGTTTTATAGTTTTTTTTTCTTTTTTTTTTCATTTATATCATTGTCAAGTTCTTGTTTAAATAGACAAATCAAACCAATACAATAACAAAAGGACTTAATTTGTAAATTCATAGGTGTGAAGATGAGTGCATAGCGGAGAGCTCTCTTAAATATATATTATGCTGTGTGCAGTTATTTATAACATGTTTTTTTTTTTTTTTTTTTTTTTCTTTTTTTGTAAATTTAACTATGGTTGTTGTAAGCGAGCTGCGTCATGCATTTATCTGCATCTGCATATTCAACTGTAGGCAATTTAAGCTATCAATAGCTTGTATTTGATTGTTATGTATATTTACTGTTTTTTTGTTTGCTATTTGCAAAGTTTGTACGTTGATGCTTTTCCTTCAACAATTTTGATGAAGATTTATGATGTTGTTGTGCTTACTTGAGAGCATAGCGTTCCCCCTTTATCTTAACAATGTATGAAAGTATGTAGCGGCATTTGTGGTTAAAATACGGCCCTATAAGGTTTCTTTGAATGTTAAGGCTTTGAGTTTTCTTCGCTATTATACTCATTACCAGAAATAAGTGATGCACTTATTTTGTCTGCTCTCTTTGCAAGGCACTAACACACACATACATGCGGACAGACACAGGCGCACATAAGAAAAAGTATTAAAGATCTTATTAAGTTTATACATAAATACATTTATAATAAAGAGTTATGCTCGTCTGTCTGTCCGTTCATTATTTGAAGACTTCCAATTGCAAAGTTAAGATGAACAACTAAACAGTTTCGTGCACATACACTCTATTGCTCAATCACACAAAATCAAGTTGAAAAAAGTCATGGCACGCTTACAAGCCTGCTTACAATGCTTGAAAAGGGTAAATAAATAAAATAATAATAATAATAATTGAAAGGAATTCCAATAGATCCCTTTAAGGACAAGGATAGTTAAGCGTCCCTGCACTAGAGCAGATAATAATCTATGCTCCACATACAGAGGCTCGATTTATCGCATATTGTTTCTAATAATTCGCTTCCTATGCCCTTTCGTGTCCAAAAAAAACTAACTTGTCTAACAATAAAGTACCGAACTGGCTACAGTTCCTAAGAAAGTACTTTCAACGATAATATTTTCTTCATTCCCCTGCCCTTTTCTTCCTGTAACACAGGCCCGGTCAGGGGAACATTATAGAGCTTAAGCCTATAGAGTTAAGCTTTCTTCATAGGAATGATTGTAAAGTTTGTAGGCTGACGCCAGCGTATCTAGAGTTTTTCATGTGAAATAAAAACAAAACTAGGAATGGTATTAAAGAGTAAACGGTAGTTAATCAAAAATCAAAATTTTACAAAAAACTTCAACTAAAAAGCAAAGGAAAAGTCAAATATCCTTAAGAAGATCTCCGTTACATGATGCGAAGACAAAATACACCGCTCATCGCCAAGCATAGATTTTCCCCTTTTCATTTGTTTGAATGCATTTTGAACTTTGTATAAAACCATGAAAAACATATATAATTACTACTTAAAATTTATGGAAGACATTTGTCAAAAAGTTATTAATAATAAATTCTTCAATACTTTGTTAGTTAAAATAGCGTTTGTTTCAATTTGTTCTCACTGAAAAAATTCTAATTTTATACCATCGGCCGCTCTATATATAACGGAACATTAACGTCTCAATTAACACTCGGGCATGTATTTCAACTATAAATCGTCCTCTTCCTACAGCTGTGCTATTGTACGCTTTAGAATGTCAAACAATTTACAATAATTTTCAATACAAAAAATACGGTTTCACCGGCGGGGCTTTAGAAAACAAAAAAAAAAAAAAAATTATTTGGCTTTTAGTCAATTTAAAAATTTGTGTTTAAAGTCCGTCCGTCCGTCCGTCCGCCCGTCCCCCCTCTTCCTCTTGTTGTTGTTGTTTTTTTTTGTTGTTTTCAAAATAGCATATTTAAAATTCAGGGATTTTCTGGTTTTCCAAACAAATTCAAGTCAGGTTTTTATTTAAAATTTTTGTTTTTCATCACTTTTCGCACAAATAGCAAAAAAAACAAAAAAAAAAATTAAACTCGAAAACTTGCCAGAGTCTGCCTATTTATTCCATTCATCTATTAGTTCATTCATTCATTCATTCATTCGTTCATTCATTGATATGATATGATATGTGGGTGTAGCATTGCTTAAGGCGCGAACGAACCACTCACCGCTATTCAAAATGCAGTAATTTCGGTAGCCAGACACCCAGACAGAAACTATATTTTGTTACTTAGCAGTTTTTCTTTCCGTTTCTTTTTAGTTTTTTGGCATACATTTTAATGTTTGTAAATATTTCTGTTTTCCATTTTTTTTTGTTTGTTTTTTTGCTTTTTTTGTCCTCTTTTATTAATTTTTATTACTTTTGCTGTTGTTGTTTCTATTGTTGTTTCTACTATTGTACTATAGTACCGAGCTTTTCTAAATTAAATTTTTTATTCATAAATGGTTGTTAAGACATGGAATTTTATTATTTCATGAATATCACTAACGTTTTCAAGTTGATTTGTGTAACAACAACAACAACAACAACAACAACAACAAATATCGAATGAACTTGAACTTGCTTTTATGATTGCAAAGCGAAATATTTGAAAAAATCAAACAGCAAAAAAACAAAATTAGAAATATTTGAAAAGCTTCAAAGAAAACACAAAAATTGAACATGTTTTCTACAAATTCCACCAAAAAAAAAAAAAAAAAAAGAAGGCAACAAAAATGTATTGAATAGTTCGTAAAATTCGTAAAAAATCATTATATAAAAAAAAAAAAAAAAAAGCAAAAAAAGACCACTCTTTAGTGAATCTAGATTTCGAAAACTGGTTTATTTTAATAATTTTTTTTTACTCTTGCCAAATAGAACCCTTCTTATCGACCACAGATGCAGTTCTCCGTTGCTTGCAAGCAATCTTTATCTCCATTCTTTCTCACATATTACACGTTGATGAAAGTCCATTCATTAAAATTTCCTTTCTTCACATCTTATATATATTATAACGTTTTCAATTTGATGGACACTGTCACGATCAAGAACTTAAAACCCTTTTCGAAATACTTTCAACCATTTTAATACATTATTGAAATATGCACCTATATATATATAATATATATATATATATAGATCTTCGTTCTTCATTGATTCGTTAAAATCAATTACAACAAGAGAAGCAAATGTAAAGAAAAAGAAAAAAGAAAACTCTCTCGATCGATTAATACCAAATTTAACGTATATAGCGAACATGTAAGAGTTTCTTCCGTAAAAATGCGACTTTTTTTTTATGATAAAATGATTCCAAATTTATTACATCAACATTAAAGGATCAAACAATTTGTCCGTGCCGATATCAGTTATGTAAGAATCGAAGAGCTGATCAGTCAGGCCACTTATCAAGGAATATTGTAACGGCTGATAATGAGAAGAAGAAGCAATGACAAGTTGCCGTGACAAGTTGTGTCGTTTTCAACGAAGCTTTTGCTTTTGCTTATCTTATCGCTTGTTGACTTGACATGAAAGTTCCCATCTCGGCATATCGCCTCCATTCTTCGTCCATTCTATTAACAATTGATCGTCATAATGCCGCCGCGCGATAGTAACCGGTAGCGTTGAGCAATATCTTTAAACGAGAAATGCAATGCTGGCGGCCTATGGCATGACGATAAGTTCGAGCTCACAAAAACCATTGTATTGCAGATGTCATGGGGATTATATGTCCTGCGGCGTGACGTAAAATATATAAATATATATAAATATATATAATCGACTTGAATAAAGTGTAAGTCGAATTCGGGCAATACTTCCAGCGAACTTATTTTTTATTTTTTTTTTTTTGTAAACTAAATATCTTTAATCAGTATTAGAGCCATTTGGTATTCCTTATATCCAGATTCATTACTTCTCAAAAGCAATATAACAAAGAGCCTTCAGTTTCAAACAACAAAAAACATTTTATTTAGAGAAAATCTCTTTTCAAAAAGAAGACAAAAAAAAAAGAAAATATATATATATATATATAAATAAATAAAAAAATAAAATACAGAAATAAAAATAAAATCTCATTATGTCGCTTTATTCTTTTATTCAACGAGAAGATTATGAGCAGTGGAAAAATTCTAATGAGCATTTTTACTGTATTACACTGCCCCAGTGCTGAATGAATTTTACTGATTTCTATATGACTTCGTTAATGCGCTTGTAGCGCGTGGAGTGTAAAGAAAGAAAACTAACATTATTCGTCTCTATGATCACGCAAGGATAATAAGGAATTTTATATCGTTCCCATTAAACTGACAGATACACCGTACGGTTGTATATTTGCTTATGCTTATGTGTTTATGCTTAAAGTTAATCAATCATCAAAATGTTTTTCGCATCGTAACTCTGATGTAGGCCATCGTTCGACTGCTCTATCTATATAAAGAAAATGTTGTTTTCTATCTTCGTCGAGTAATTTAGAGATTATTGTAGCGAACATACGATTCGCTTTTAACTCTGTAATGTTGGTTATTTTTATTAAAATTTGTTGTTGTTGTGGTTGTCGGTTGTTTTTTTTTTTTTTTTCTCTTTTTCTAAATAAAACTGTAACACTCATTAAAACAAAATTTGTTTGCAATTACAAGCATATAGAAGAATATTAAAGCGTTTTTTTTTTTTATCAAAATAATAAAAGAATTTTCTCTTACTTTTTTTTTTATTTGTTTATTTATTTATTTATTTTTTTTTTTTTTTATAAGATTAATGTTAAATGATCTGTTAAATGCGAGTTAACTGCAGTCATTTAAGGGTGCACTATACTCTCGGAGATAAATAAATAAAAGTTTTGATACAATATTCGCGAGTAAAATGTAAATTTTTATTATATGTTAGTAGTGGGTTTTTATGTTTCTTTTTTTTTTTTTTTTTTTTTTTTTTTTCTTTCTCCTTCGTTAGCATTTAAATCCCTAAGAAATGAAGAAAATAATAATATTTATTAAATTTATGCACAAATGTTTAAAGAAACTCAAGTAAAATATTATGTGCAACAGTATTTAGCAGGCTCTTGTGCAAGGTTCGCGTTACATCGAGATTTTTTCAGATGCTTACGTATCGATAAGAAAGGATTGATAAGTTTTCAATTGATCGATAGGCGAAATGATCAGTCAATCAGGCGATCTGCTCCACGCGCATAATGCCGTGGGGAAAGAGAAGGAAAGGGAGAAATGGGAAGATGGTGGTGGATGGTGGTTAGCACTCAGCACATCTACCCCATCGAGATTTGAATCCGCAAACACTGACTTGGTGGTCGCGATTCGTATCTACACAGCTCCTCATGCAGTAGGAACTCAGTGACATCGATAATCTTGACGATTAATATTTCGTAAATAACTCTTTCTTTCGTTCGTAACTTATTTTCATATTGCGAGTTTTTGTCCATTTCCGAGCTGAAAAACTCAACGTTTCTCGTTTCCCTCTTTAAAGTGCAACTAGATTTTGCACGATTAACGGATCTTGATGGATGATTACTCAAAATGTTACCACAAATTTTGACTTTTATTGCAATAACACTGACAGCCTGCCAATCGTTGAAATAATCGCATGAATAAGAATATACTTCGATAGGGAGCCAACCTGAGCAAGGAAGGCTTTTAAAAAATGTCTTTTAGGTTGAATTGGGTATAATTCCATCACAAATTATTTTCGGCAAAAATAATATTTAACCATTGAAGAGCTCATGTGAAATAGACCAGGGGGAACCAGAAGTTTAAAAGGCTTCTGCAATAAACGCATACCTTTAACGATGGAAGAAAAAAAGAAAAATGATTTCTTTGTCACGAGAGACTTTCCATCCTTTACTTTTTATTACTTAATAGTATTATATAAAAATATTTCAACTAATAGCACAAGTAATGATAATTGTTCCCTAATGTCGATATATGTGTGTGCAATCGGTCGGTCTGAGTTGGCTTGGCTGGCTCACTATTGAAGGAAAAGAGATTTCTAAGAAAATGACCTTTTAATGCCTATTAAAATCAAGCATAAAATTGACACATGAAACATTTACAAAGTTGTTTAAAGAAAATTCAACCACAAAAACTACTGTTTGTTAAATGTTAACATAAACAAGCAACTTCCTGTGAATAAATGTCCTTGATTTTTCTTTCCATACCCAATGGGAGGGTTGGTTTCGTTTACATGCATTAACAAAAATTTCAAAACGGAAATGATACAAAGGATTTCCTCGGACAATCAAGAAAAAAAAAAAATAAAAATAAAAATAAATAAAAAAAATAAATAAAAAAAATAATATAAACAGTAAAATAAATAAACAGAATAATGTTTTGATTTGTTTAGATTTTTAAAATAGAAAAACATATAAATTCAAGAAAATATGTAGAAAAAAACATCTTCGCTTAAATATATATATATATATATATATGTATGTATATATATAAATATATATATATATTTAAGGATATCCTTTGCTTGCGACACCATTAACACTGGTCCTGCAAATACAGTCAATGATTAGAGTAGTAGTAATTACGATGATGATGCTGATGATGATAATGATGATGATGATGATGATGACGATGACAATGACGATAATGTTAACACTATTGATATAAAACAAGACCACATGTGGAGATATATTATTAGAAGTCCAAGACAGAAATGAAGTAGTCATCAGTTATCAGTTAAATTCAACAGTAATAAGAAAACAAAAACAAAAAAAACAAAAACATTTAAATGCCGAAAACGTGAAAATAAATATAAGCACAAGAAAAGAAAATGTTAACGAGCAAAATAATATTACACATTGACATTTTAAATAAATAATAATAAAAATTATTTAAAACAAAGTGAAAAATATTTGATAATTAAATCAAAAAACACCACATGATACCTACTCAAGTAGATCGTATATGCAGTGCCAGCAATAAATAGACGAACAAACGTATGGACGGGATAAACAGTTATGACTTAGGCAACATAAAGCCATCAATTTAATAGAAAAAGAAAGGGGGACCATATACGGAATTATGGCCATATATGTTGTGCGATACATTTTTTTTTCATTGCGAAAAATTCAATATTCTTGTTGTCCAAAAATATGATTAACATTTAACATCCTTCGTTTAGGTAATGTTTAAAGTGCATCTAGAAAAAAAACAAAAACGAATAATAGAAGAAAAAATAGTTTATTGATGGAATAAAAGTTTTTATTAATGGCCTTTGTATAGCATTTCGGAATAGCGAACTACTCAGATTAAGTTAAGTAAGGGATTTTTTTCGTTAACATAAGCGAAAGATTAGCTACGCACACAATGATTATTCACGATAACGAAAAATTGTCGAATTTTTAATAAAATGTAAATCATAATGTCGGACAAAATGAATGCATATATTTCTCTTATTTTCACTTATTTAAATTTGTATATAAAACATTTCAAGATCGTAAACGCGTTAAATGCAGATGCTTTTTAAAGTTTGCCGCCAAACCAATGATTCACACACCAAGTAATTCGAACTCTTTTCGCTAACATTGTAGCTAGATTACGATAATAGCAAAATAATCAAAAAAAAAAAAAAAAAAAAAAAATTGTTTGAAATTTGAAATTTTTAATTTATTTTTTAAATATAAAAGAAATATTTTTTTTATTTTTTTTTTAATTAAAATCAAATGAGGAAATTTTCATTAGAAATACGCGGATACTTGACATTGACACTCAAAATTTATAATAAAATATATTAAAGTTTTATAATTACAGATTAGGAATGGTTCAGTATATATAGATAAGTAAATAGTTTCCGTGTTCCAGATTTGCCGCCAGCTTTCGTACTTCTTTGAGATATTGAACGTGCTTGCGGACGAATCATCCTTTAATTTTTTATTAGTTAATTTTGAACAGACGTCGTTGAAAGTCGATGGTTTACTTGGTATGCGTATGTGGGAAATATTTTCCGATGTATTCATTTTGGAATAGATGCAAATTATTGGCAATGTGGTGAGGTTAGATCGGCAACAAATTTCAATTCTCTGTTACCCACCACTTCTGGGTGATGGGTATATAAATTAATTGAAATTACTCTTAGGCCTCTAGCTTATAAACGCAAATATTTATTTCCGATATTTTTCAAGAGTGACTTTTAAGTGACTTCACATATTAAATGTAAGAATTTCATACAGGAAATCGTTCACTTCATGTGAAAATCTATCGAAATATTGAAAAAGAAAATGAATGCGAAATTTTCGTTTTTCTTTTTTTTGGAAAATTCTTTAACCCTGAATCTTTGAAAAGTTATTATTAATTATTTTAAATAATTTTAAATAAAATGTCAAGAACCTTCGCTTTCAAGAAATCAATCAAAATCTTTTTTGGATCAGTTAGAAATATTAATCGCGTAAATAATCGTAATTTATTTCCGGCCTACTTTGAAATTTTCGACTTAACTTAAATCTTACGCTGTTCTGTACGAGATCTCTATATGTCGGCATAATTTTTCCTTTATGTAATTCTTAAATATAATAATTAATAATAATATAAAGAATAATATCAAGAAATAAGCCAAAAAATTAAATAAATAAATAAATAATAATAAATAAACTGAAAAAGAAATAAAATAATTAAAGTAAATTTTTGTAAAGTGTCTACCTAAAAATGAAAAGAATAATTTTAAAATACTTAAGTATTTGCAAAAATTTTTATTTTCAGAGGAAAAAACTCTTAAGAAAATTTGATCATTTTTAATAATAAAAATTATATCGAATTGAATTTCTTTGAATTTGTTAATTGGCTGCAAATTATCGTTGTAATGGGGTGTTTTCACCCCTTGCTGTTACTGCTCCTAGCAGTGCTATTAAAGTTGAATCTAATAGAATCCAAAGGCTATTACGGTTATGGTAAGTTTTTTTTTTTTTTTTCCTTAATTAAATAATTAATAATCTCTTTTTTTTTTGTACTGAATTCTTAAAGAGAAGATATTTTCTCATATTGTTATTTTTTTTTATTTTTTTTTTTTTCATTTCTGATGTTTTAAAAATTTTAAGAAATAAACGGCAATCTTTTTAAGTAAAATCGCCAGATTTGTCTTTTTTGCTTCTTGCATTTTCGTGCCCTACTAATACGGGAACATTATTAAGTATGTGTGTGTGTGTGTGTGTGTGTGTGAGTGAATAAGTGGGTGTCCCCTATCCCTTATTCGTGCTGGAACTAGAAATCCTCGAAACATACTGCCAGTCCGTGCCAGCAGCATACAGGGATTCATCATCCTTGACGCCTAAGCTCTAGTACTACTAGTACTAGTACTGAGCAAGTTTTTTCGACCATTTTACTTCGCGTGACCACCATTAGGTGTTACTTCGCGGAGGCTTATTGGGCGCTGCTTTCTCTTCTCTCCATCCGCTGTCTCTCTAAGCGCCACAGTTCTTGGAGCACTTGCCTTACTGCGCTTCCAATATACATATGTACGTGTGTGTATGGTTGCATAGATTCTAATATCTTCACAACGCCTTCTATTGCGTTATCGCGATATCTCGATGAACATCGAAACGCTACCGTTAATACGTCACTTATTGTGAAAAAACCACACACAAAAAAACGCCTACTTAAACAAGTTACGGCTTGAAACAAAGCCTAACGGACAAGAACGGATTCATATTAAAAAACCATTAGGGAATATAGAGAAAAATTCAGAAACTTTTCTAATATAACGGCATATTGGAAAAAAGTTTCACTTAAATTAGAAAAAAAAAAAAAAAACAAAAAAACATTAATTAATTTCAACTCTTTGATTAGCTTTTGAAAATTGAGAGAAAAAAAAAAGAAAGAAATTTTATAAAAACAAAAAGCTAAGAAAATATTTCGCAGACAAAATTATAATTATTCAGTAATGCACTAACAACGATTCGACACTTAAGTACATACTGAGTAATAATTTTGAATGAGACTTGATTTACATAAGCAGTTCGTAAAGGGGTTAAATTTATCTCTGACCCGAGAAATTATTAAACACATTTAAGATGTTACGATAATGTCTCTCATCATCAGCATCTTCATCGTCATGGATGGTAAATGGCAGATAAACCGAAAGTATATGCAAAAAACTGGGCCAATTGTTCGTTATGCCATTTTCTTCTTCTTTTTCTTCTTCTTCATCTTCTTCTTCTACCGTTTAGTTCTTATAATAATTATAACAGAGACTAATTAATTTACACATACTTTATAATTTACTAGAAATTGCGATTCTATAAAGCAATGCAAGTCAAGTTTTGTTTTTAGGCAAACATATGTAAACTTGTTAGACATTTCCTCCTACACGTGAATCTGCCTATAAATAACTAAAAGACTGAGCAATTGTTTACTAAGTTAAAGCTATAGAAGAAAATAAAAAAAAAAAAAAAAAAAGTTTTTTTTAAAAAAAAAAAAAATTTTTTTTTTTTTTTTATTGTGTTTTTTCAGTTAAACGAATGTCAACTAAATTTGATTTTTAATTTTTTTTTTTAATTCAAATATATGCAAACGTAAGTTATATTTATCGTTAAAGTGCGTCTCAAGACATTGTCTGGAGAAATAAAACAGATTTCATCGAAATTTAATGGAAACGGTGTAAGATGCCGTTAGATGCTATAAAAGGTGCATAACTTTAATGTGAAGCGCTATGCTAGCAAGATATATAATGTAATCACCATGACTTGCTATGTAAGCGTAACATGTTATGCAAGCCTAAGTGTCGGCGTGTGCCATCTTAAATTATGCATACATAAAATGGCATTTAAACTTGATATGCTATAGAAGCGGCCTGCATTTATACATCATTATAGTGTAAAGAGCTATGCAAACATGTTGTGTTAGCTGAACATGCTATGTAAGCGTAGTCGAAAAACTTGAGCAATTTTAACATAACAAATATTGAATGTCATCTGCGATTTCTCCGATTTCTCTTATATAACAGAGGCAAAGTACAATTTAGACAGAACTACGTAACATAGCATAGCAGGGCCCTATCCAAAAAGATGGTAACTTTAGCGATAGATTACTTATCGGTAGAGCAATGGACTGCTTTGATCATTATTTGCCATCACCCTCACGCCAATAAGCTTAACAAGTGTAAGGGGAGTTTTTTTTTTTTTTTTTTTGTACTGAAATCAGCGAAAGCGAATACAGCTAAACTCTATATGTTATTGAAGGCAAATATCTAGGCTTTATAAACATTTAATAAATCTATTAAAATGATCCCAGGGTTGTTGTAAAAAATAAGCTCTTAATGACTACGCAAAAGGAAGAAAAAAAAAAAACTTTTTAAAATTATTTCATGGTCATCTGACAATAATGAGCAATTTTTATATATACATATATATATATATAGAGTTCAAGGGATGATATCATTTAATGCAAATCGTTGTTGATATGTTTTAAATAAATTTCTTACAATTTCTGTTTTCAATTTACATTACATCAGTACAGCCGGACAAGCGGCTAGCCATCCGGTCGGAGAATGTTGCATGTTGTTTTTATGTCTTTATAATATTTATTTAGTTTTATTTTTTATTGATTAATAAGAAAGAATATTATACTCTATTGTTTAAATTGGTTTTACTTATTTTTGCAAATTACACAATTTCATATTTATATAAAAAGGTTTTCATTTTCTTTTTTTTTTTTTTCGAATTACAGAAATTAGAGAAAAAAGAAAATAGAAATAGTAATAATAGTGTGTGTGTGTGTGTATTTTCTATTTATTTTCTTTTTGAATTCCAAAACAATTAATTGAATGTTTATGTTGATTGGCGTTGTGTTAGTGAGAATAACAGCAAAAACAATCAAAATAAAATTGTATCAATGTCTCACTAAAGTCAACACAGCCAGTGTTGTTTAGCTAAGCAACTCTACGAAGCAACTTGGCATCGTAAGTTAATTGAAATTTATTGCTACAGTTTGTTGCAATTGTAAGGCGCTACAACAAAACAATCATCAGCTGATTAGATTCCTTTAAAAATAGCAAAAAATTTCTATACGTTTATATATATATATATATATATATATATATATATATATTTATATACGATCGCATTATTAGTTAGAAAGTTTACACCAACAAGTTTCAAATTCTATGTGAAAAATAAATAAATAAATATTTTTGTTTTTGTTGTTGTTGTTGTTGTTATTGTTGTTCTTTTAACTTTTTTTGCACTATCTTTCGGCTAAAGATAATTCTTGATTCTGAACTGATGAAAAATGCTTTCGATATAATTCAACTTTGGAGTTCGAGAGCTCTCTCTCTATCTTCTTAAGGCTATCATTGTCGGAGTTAATAGTCAATGATATGATGTTTGTCCGATTCTTCAAAATTATCTGAAGGAGTAGGCATCTGGATTATCGGCCCTAAGCAGGTTGCACCTTGACAATCGTAATCAATGCTATACGTAAAGGCAACGCCTACTAACTAACTTTTCTTAATTCACTTTAAATCCTCATATTTGCTGAAGTGTCAATTATCTGAGCTGAATATGAACTCTCTCTTGTCTTATCTATCTATCTGTCTGTCTGTCTCTCTGTCTGTCTGTCTCTCTGTCTGTCTGTCTGTCTGTCTATCTATCTGTCTGTCTGTCTATCTATCTGTCTGTCTGTCTATCTATCTGTCTGTCTGTCTGTCTGTCTACCCTTCTCTTTCTTCTCCTCTCCACTCCTCTGACGCTCGCACCATCTTCTTCTTATTTGAGAATTTTCCCTCAAAGGGTAAAATATCCGATACCTAAAGATATAGATTATTGGGATCTAATATCCCATAATATTTATTATCTAAATAGGTAAAAAAAAAATTTGTTCAAAGTTTTTTCATCTTCTTCATGCTTTTTCAATAACCAATTAAATTAAGTGGTCAATTTTCACCAGATTGAATTTCCCAGAGTTGTTATTTAGATCGATTGAAACTTGCCGATCTGCCCAAAGCTCGTTGAGACTAAGCATGTGCCAACAATTACGGTTCATGTTACCAGGTTTTTTGAGGAAAAAGTTTTAAATATATATTGCATGATATGTTTACCTCAGGTAAAAGATATTTAATCATGTCATATATGTATGACATATGGATGTGTATGAGAAAGTATAAAAAATTTTTAAAATAATTTTGAAAATATTTTTTATTTTTTTTTCATTTGTAACTGAAAGTGTATGCACACACGTGTTAAAAGCTAGCGTATTTTTCTTTTGCTCACCTCTTCAGAAAACGATGTGATTGTTTACGTGAATTATATCCTTGACTTCATTATAAATTCCGCATGTAATATAATAATCAAGCAAGCGTTAAATACTAACAATTAAAAAACTGCATCAACGTTAAGTTTTACTTATTATTATAATTTTTCATGAACATTTTTTTTTTTTTTTAAAACTAGTAAGAAAGATTTTTTCGCCTTGAGGCGAATTATGAATGCCCACCGCCTCAGTTATAATTTTATGTACAAAATGCGTAGTGAAATATATTAGTGAACTAATGATTACACTTAAGCTTATAATCGTTTAACTTAGCATTATATATATATATATACGAAAATGCGATTGAACATAATTATATATGTTCATATGTGATTATATTTAATAAAGACAATCAGAATCGATTTCATTATGTTTATCTGTTCACATCAAAACAATAGAATTCGCAGACTTTTATGCAGAACGAGAAGAGAAAACTTTATCTCAAAAGGTTCTTCTTTATTGTCCTCACAGTAGCCACAGTTGCCATCAATCCATATAAATCGGTTCAAAGACTCTATGACAATTAATAAAAAACTATATATATATATATAAATGGTAGTAATAAACAGATATAGGATTTATTTGACGCAATATTATCACAAAGATGCTGGCGAGTTATATAAAAAAAAGTAATTTCAGGTATCGTACGTTCGTTTATTATATCAAACCGTACACGAATAACGAATCTTTGCATCCTTTATATACGATATGCTCGTCCACACACCTACACATGCGCATATATATATATATATATATATAGCAATCTACGTTAAGGGTCTAACTGCGTCTTCGGAATTCTTGTTCCGAGATATTTGTAAATCCTGGCTGCACGCTTAAAGTTTCAAATACCCTAACGGGACTATATCTCCTCCATCTTTTCGATGTAATATAAGTTCCATCCGGAAAGAAAAACCGGTCTGTTAACGCTATCCTTAAAATATCCCATATTCGGGCATTGTCGGAAGAATAAGGCTATCGTGCGCATAAACAAGAAATCATCTAGTGAAACAGCTGTTAATAGAACGGAGCGGCGAGGTTAGAACTGCAAATATTTTCTGAGAGAGTTTTGCTATATGAAGCCGAATTTCTTACGATGCCTTGATTTTTGGCATATCACGCCCACGGTTTGTTGCGACTGCATCAATCGCTCTTGGTAATGTTTGATTTGACTGGAATAAACTATGAAATGCCACGCCCAAATTACCCAGCCACCCAGCCTCCCCAAGTTTCAACTCTATTGTCAATGTTAATGACTCAGCCACTCGACATTATGGATATTGTGGGGTTTACATATATCCCAACGCATCTATTCCTAATCACTTGTAAAGACTTAGCTGCACTATCCCTCGAATCGAGCGGGAAAAGTAAATGGGCTTTGCTTTGAACTACATCTTCGCCATTCATAACTCCAATGAATTAATTTATCTACGCTTTAGTGTAGTAATTTATCCAATTGACTATACCTTGAAAGAGAAAGTTTTACAGTTTTATTCTGGACTCTGGACAGATCCATTTATACCTTTTCTTAGAAACCGCCCACTTTATATATAGATATAGAATTGATATTTTGCATTTTTGTTGTTACTTTTTAACTCGGATGGAATGCATTCGAACCGAACGCTTCAGTATTAAACGTGGCAGCAAACTTTAATAGTTTCGCCTTCCATCGAATACAAAGCACAATTTTTCTACCAAAGCGATTAACTTTTATTATCGATATGGATGATGCGTCTACTTATGCTTTCAATTCTCAAAGTAAATCCATTTTTCATCCCCAATAACGATACAATGTAAAAGTCACTTTCTTTTGTATCACTTGACCAAAAAAAAAAAAAGCAACAACAACAACAACAACAAAAAGAAAAAATGCTGTCTGTGATTGCTCGAGAGGGACGCTTCAACGTATTGAATACAGGAAAACAATACTTTGCAAATATTTATTCAATTTACCACTTAGGCCCGTTTGACACTTGCTAATGGCGTAACAATGGCGTATATAGACTTGTTTTGCTCTCTGCAGCTTCATCTGCAAATTCTATCCTGATGTAGTCTGAGCTTAGCTTAGCTGAGTAGCTTTTGCTATCTATCCTTTCAATATTTCCTTCTCTTTTATTTCTGGTACCATGGCTAACACAAGCCTTCGAAGCGATCTTCCAGCTTCGGCTTGGTAGCGGCAACGGCCTATCGCGGCAATTTCGTGGTATCTGTGGTTGGCCCAAATCGTGGGAAGAGCTTTTGCTCGCTATAGAATTACAGTGAAACCTGATGTCTAACCTAAAGAAATTCACTAGGGGAAGGCTATCACAAGCCTTCGAAGCGATCTTCCAGCTTCGGCTTGGTAGCGGCAACGGCTTATCGCGGCAATTTCGTGGTGTCTGTGGTTGGCCCAAGTCGCGGGAAGAGCTTTTGCTGGATGTAGAATGGCAGTGAAACCCGATGTTTAACCCAAATTACGTCACTAGGGGAAGGCTATCAGAAGCCTTCCAAGCGATCTTCCAGCTTCGCCCAAATCGCGGGAAGAGCTTTTGCTTGATGTAGAATGGCAGTGAGACCCGATATTTAACCCAAAGCACGTCACTAGGGGAATTGATATACGTAACTCTATGGGCAGTCGGGAACTAATCATCCTCGGGGCGTTGAGTTTGCGCCGTCAAGCTTCGGGGGTGTTAAGCCTTCACGACACGTGTGTCTACCGACCATTGCTGTTTCATGGCCACGAAAACTAACTCCTTATCGATCGGTTCGCAACGAGACAACGAGAACTACACTTGTTGCACAATATTGGCAAACTAAGGCAAATATGGACATAACATTTAATTGCAATATTTTATAAGAACTTTCGGATCATCGCTCATAAGCTGCATTTTTGATCATTTATTAAGCGGTGTGGGCTACCCATGATGCGTTTTAATATAAGTGTGTTCGTACACTTTTTTTTTCTAGATTCCAGTTACTAATGTCTTAGGTATTTATTTTATTACTCTTGGAAAGTGTTATTTATATTAGCTTTCATTCATTCATTTTTATTATTTACATATGCATAGTTTTGTTTTTTTTTTTTCTTTTTTCAATTTTTCTCTAAAATTTATTATTTACATCCAGAACTAGGGAATGAATCGATGTTTCGTATATTAATTTTGCCATTCTCTTTGTGGTGTCAGAGCGAGAGAGGGAGACGCTTGAAAATATTTTTTATATTTTAATTAAAATATGGTTTTGACTTAATTTTTGCTATCGTTAACGTTTCCCGTTATTCCCCACATTGCCCATCTAATCAAATTTCTGAATGTTTTTGTGTTTTTGCAAATTTTAAAATAAGAAAAATAAAAATAAATAAATAAATAAATATATTAAAATCGAATCTTAACAAGTTTCTATTTAATTTTCATAGGTCGGGTTTCAGAAAAGAGTTAAAAATTTTTAAGAAATTTTCTCCAGTAAATTACAGTATAAGAGGAGAGACGCGATTTTATATCAATATCTACCGAAATATTTTAGGCAAACACATTTACAAGGATCGCAAAATGTTGGCGTTTAAGAGAAAGGCCCGTAAAGTTATCGTTTATGGGCTTTCTTCACTAGAATTTGTTGTTAAAATTTCATTTCTTTTAGAGCTTGAGCGGTTTTCAGTCAATTCGTCTACCTTAGAACTGAGTGAGAGGCCTATGAATAAAAAACCAAAAAAAAAAAAAAATGGAGTCTCTCTATGGACGGACATATTGACAGATATTCTCTTAATTTTATATAGACTTTTTTATGTTATGCCGCCCGGCATTGCATATACGTACTATATTTATTACTCGATTCGAATTTTTTCATAAAGCATTGAATCAATCGTTTATCGAAATTGAACACCTGAGGAAATTTCGAAAAGTTTTTAAAGCACTTACTGTTGGACTTTCTTGATAAGGTAAACAAAAATGAGATGCATTTACTCATTGCTAATAGGTTAAGTAGTCTGCATCAGAAGCCGTCCAATGACCGATAACCTCACCTCACGATAATTGTGGTAAAAAATGAACGTTTTCATCTATAAGCGCTTAGATCGTAGATTCTTCATAGCTGTCTAAAAAATGGACTTGGCCTCTTCTAATGTTAAAAGAGGTTTCAAAATAAAAGAAAATTTATTGATAATGAATATTGATAAAAGTAAAATGTGAGATCAAACTGTCAATCGTTCCAGCTCCCATTAAAATCGCGGGACTTTCGCATTTATTTACATAAGGTGTTGGATTCGTTGCACGATTCGTTGCAAGATATATATATATACGGTTTTCTTACTTCTTTTCTTTAAACTCTCGTTTGAGGCCATGTATACATATATATACAAATATATATATGTATATGCATATTTGCGAAAACAGTAACGACAGATTTGTGAAGACCTGCCATTCTTTTGTTTGTTTTCAAAGTCGTTTCGCAGTGTTGGCTTTTGCTCTAAAGTCTACTGTGTTGGACTTTTGCATTAAATTTCACATATAAGCAGCATCTCTCTGTCGTGTGTATATATACACATACATACATACATACATACATACATACATACACATTTATTTATATATTTTCTTAAATATTTTATCTAATGATTTCATTGCAAAGAAGAAAAAAAAAATGAAAGAAACAAAACAAAAAAGACATGTCTACAATAAACCATGTGGCTCAAGTATATGTACTTCTAAGTTGTTACTGTTAATGCTTATATTTTTCTAAGTTTTTAAGAAAAAAAAAAAAAAAAAAAAAAAAAAAAA